>JARHVA010010779.1:0-129783 GCA_037957365.1 Torreya grandis | reverse complement strand
AAATTATTGTATTTGAAGCACTTTCCAGAAAACCCACTTTAGCATTTTCACATACCATATGATCTTCCACATATATACTAATAACCACCTCTACTATATTGACTTGAACTTTCATGACTATTTCCAACTTCTTTACTTTGACTTTACCACTGATTTTAATTAATTGGCTATCCTCTTCCTTCTTGTTGACCTATACCTCTATTTTTTTGACTTTTCCTTATAAAAAAAAAAATCGTATTCATTAAATTAATAATGATATGCCTCTTATAATTTTCTTGGTTATAAAATGTTGATCTCATATTAAATTCTAAACTTTAATCCATTAATGTTTCTAAAAATGATTTTTGCATCCTCCTATATGTGTCCTACTCTAATAGTTATTTTGTATAATTCCTCTATGTACTACTTCACTATCACGTTATTTTATCTCATATTTTATATTAATTTTAAACAAGTTAGTTTGGTATTCCTTATGAATAAATTTTCTTTTCATCTTGGCCACCATTATGTCTCATGACCTTATATTTTATTTTCCCCTTCTTCTTTCTTCCTATATTCCATGCCACCATAAGGATGCATGAACCTTAAACCTTGTCAATAGAAAATTAAAATTATTTAATTCATTTAGCTATTCATAATCAAAATAATTATCCATAGCTATGATCTAATCAATTAGATCTTCAATGTTGATACTGTTGTCATATATTGGCACCTTCAATTTGGGTTTTGCTATCATTCCAATGACTCCTCTTATAAACCTCTCTTAAATTATACCTTATTGTACTTAATTTTATTATTATTATTAAGGAAAATCATCCTCTCATTCACTCACATCACCCATTTTTATCTCTTTCCTCTAATCCAACTCTATGGCTTGTAGACTTGTTTTTAAGTTCCTCACTTCAACCACTAGTGCATCAACTACCTACAACCTTCTTTAGCATGTTTATACTCCACATATTATAGATGAAATGTGTCATTATTACCTTCCAAATATATCCTAATATCTTATACTAAATGATTTTGAGGAGACACTAAAATGTCTCACACTTTTCTCGTCTTATCATAACTTATTCATGCTTTAATAAAAGCTCATAAGCAAACTCTTTCTCAATGAAATGTTTAGGTTTTCACTATTTATGTAGGATTATTATTTAATTATAATTATAATTTTATTACTATTTTATCCATTATATAACTCACAAATCCTATCAGTACAACTTTTTCAACCTACCCTATTTCTTCTTTTTAACAGGCTTTCTAGTAGCCTTTTTATCATATGTTTCCAATGGTATGGACCAATACATATTGGTATTAATAAATTAATGTTATTTTATGTCACCCTATATATTTTTATCCCTATCCAAGAGTTTTATTGTAAATAGTCTACTTACAACTCACCTTTTTAAGCCATTTCAAGGTTTTGTTTAGGCCTAATTAGGAACTTTTACCCCTATCACACACATATTTTTCTAAAACCATACATCTCTATATTGTACTAGTAAAAAAACTTTAAAATAATTTAATATACATTAAAATATAAAAAAATTGGAAAATTTTAATTAGTGCAAAATCCTGATAAATGGGGTTTTCTCTTAAAACCCTAATATAGGGTTAACATAGTCTGTAGAGACCCAAGAGGGAGAAATTTAAAGTTTTGAATGTTAAAACAGATTTCACACCACTATAATGATTTTTTAGGTTATATATAATCCCCACACACATTTATCCACCATTATATTACTCTGTTGATGGTTTTAAGGGTCAATTTACATAAGATTTGAGTTTGACTATATGTATAAGTTCACAGTGACAGGGCATATAATGGTTTCCCACACATAAGAATTAAAATGAATTAAGAAAATATAAAATGAACTTTAATATCATTTAATAAATTACTTACCAATTCACATGGGTATACAAACCAATTTTCCATGGGACTTTCCACTCATAATGTGAACATAGTCTTCTTCTTGTCTTACAGAACACAAGAATATAGTAAATAGATAATTTTGTTGTAAAATTGAATAAATTTTAGTGATTGTATTGAATTAATATTAAATAATATTTGAATTTATATTCATAAATTTTTTTTGAATATTTCATACAATCTTTCTGAACATACAATGCATAATCTATTTCCTTGACATAGGAAACATGGTACAAAGGGTCTATGCATTTAGCATTCAAAACTAAGAAATATTTCATTGATTTTATTTTCATCTAAATTATATTTAAATTCAAATTATATTAAAAAATATATCTCAAAACAAAAAAATTAAAATTTTTATACAACCTATATCTACTCTAACTACCTTTGGACCTTCCAACGGTCACTAGAAGGCTACTTAGAACATTGAAGGTATACACCAAGTTTGTTTTGACATACATAGATGCTAATACCTATGATATAGACCCATGGTGTCTTAAATAATGTACTTTTAATAATACCAAGACTTAATCATCCCTCAACACACATGAAACTCCTAAACCATGATTCACAAATTAAAATTTCAAAAATACATTTTTGGTGGGAAAAGTCAAATTTGAAATTTTGAAAGGCTCAAACTAAAACTACCATCTAGGAATGAAATATAAGGATGGTCTATGTACCCTAAGACCTATTAAACCACAAAAAAACTAGAATTGGATAAGAAAACCAATTTTTTTATTAAACTTAAGCCTAGGATTGATGCTCCTATATCAATTAGTAGTGAGTTGGTCACTACCAAAAAACAATCAAATGATAATTTCTACATCATGAAAAAAATATAATACTCAAAAAGATAAAAATGAAGAAAAGTTTCATTATTTCCATGTTTTTAAATTATATCATGATCGTAATTCATGTATAGCTATTCAAATGTTAAAAATATTTTAATCACAAGAATAATTTTATTTCCATTAACATGGTAAATAATATAAACATGTGTGGTTCTGATGAGTCTTCATATAACATCAAGACTACTAATGCTTAAATTATTTTAAAAAAATAAAGGTACTATAATTCTACCAAAAATAATAATTCAAATATAGCTAATAATGAGACATCTTATTAACATTTAGTGTATGAAAAAGTTAAATTTGAACATAATATTTCTATTACAAATAATTTTGCTACAAATTATTAATAACCTAACTCTTTGTATGTTGGATTCAATAATTCAAAATATCCTCCTTATAATACCAAAAATTATATTCACATTCATCATCCTAATGTTGGTGCTCATAATATAATTTATGATTTGACTATGATTAAATTAGGTTTATCTTTCTTACAAGTTGTTGGTTTACCTAGCTAACTTGATAAAATTAATGATGTTATTAAAAATCTAAATCCTAATAATGTAGTAGGATTATAATCTAGACATAATAAACCTAATTCTATTATTTGTTAATACAATGATCCTCTAGTTGATAAATTTCTCCATTTTATGTTTCTATTGAAATTTATGACAAAGTCATCAATAATCATAGCCTTGATATTAGATCTTCTTTTAATATTCTGCCTAAATTTATCACTGATGAAATAGGCATATATTATGAAATTGACAACATAAAACTTATTGGTTTTGATTTTCACCAAAATAATATTTGTGATAAGTTTTGTGATATTGTTATCAAAATATTTCAAGATGAGATAATTAGTGCATTTAAAATGTGCAAGTTTTATACATCCCTATTAATTATTCTGCGTTGTTATGTAGAGATTGGTTAATGGAAACTAGTGTTTTCTTAGGTAAGGATACAACATGGGTTTCTATTTGTGATGATATTTATTTTATTCATAAGAAGGAATGGAATAAGAAGCATATATATTCCATACCAACTACTATTACTTATGTTGAAAATATAATAAGAACTTATGAGTTGCTAACATTAAATGAACTTGATCAACAACAAGTAAGTATTATTTCTAAAGAAACCATCTACTCATTATACTTTTATGGATTTTTTTGTAACATGGTAGTGATGTTTAAATTATTTTAATTTATCTTATTGGTAAAAAAAATTAGTCATTCTTGTAAATTATCAATTGACAACACTAACAACATGGATGAATTTGAGGCTTTATGTTTAGGTCTTGAAAAGGTCATAGAATTAAGCGCTAAGCATTTAAAGGTATTTAGTTAATTTGAATTGATTATTATGCAAGTTATAAAAATATATAAAACAAATCATACACATTACCATATATATATATATATATATATATATATATATATATATATATATATATATATATATATATATATATATATATATATATATATATATATATATATATACTCATAAAGTTTGGTCACTTCATGAGAGCTTTGAAGCATCTAATATCACAATATACATAAAGAATTCAATACTCATGTTGATAAACTTGTTTTTCTTCTAATCCCACTTAAAGCGATAGTGAAACAACTCTAAATTTTTATTTTTCTAAGGTTTTTAGACCTAAATGTTTTGATATTAATGATATTTGGCCTATTCTTTACTATGATGAACATATTGATTAATTCCTAAAAGGTAATTATTTTGATTGTGTCAAATTGTGGGGATTTTTTTATAGTTGAGAACTAATAAATTTCCTAATTATTTAGTCAACTTGGAATCTATGTTGAAATCACATGATCAACCTAAAATTTCATGCACTGGAGAGTCATGTAGGAGAATCCTAAGTGAGACTATTCCTATTAATCTTGGCACTGAAGAAGATCATAAATTTTATTTATTTATTAATTTAATGTATTGTTTAGTAAAAATGTTAGTTTGTTAAATTATTTAATGATTTTTTATACATTTTTTATTGGTCATACAAATACCTAAAATGTTATGATACTAAAATAATAAAACATGACATACCTATTAAGCCTAATACAAAACTTGTTAGGACAAAATTTAGAAGGATAAGCCCTTTGTTGGAAGACAAATCAATAATAAGCTGGATAATATGTTAGATGTTGGTGTCATTTTCATTATATGATACTTAGATTATGTTTGCAATTTATTACCTATTAGAAATAAAAATGATGATATTTGTTTGTGTATAAACTTTATAAACTTAAATAGAGTAAGTGTTAAAGATAACTTTTCTTCACTTAGCATAGATAAAATTTTACGGCAAGTTGTAGGATCTAAAATGATGTCTCTTCATGATATATTCTATGGTTATAATCAATATTTTTTAAATACATAAGATACAATGAAAACTATGTTTACCATGCGAAGATGAAAGTTTACTTTTAACATAATTCCTTTTTGGTTTAATCAACACTGGTACCACTTCTTAGATGGCTATATGTGTAGCCTTTATTTAATTAGTTTACATTATTATTCAAATATATGATGTAGAGGTTAAACTTTCATCTTGTCAAACATGGACATAAACACACTCTTACACACTTACCTTTGCAATTTCACCTAGCTTTGATCACATTTATCTAGTTTTTTTGATCTTGGAAACTCAAGACTATAACATCTTCAGATTCCCTAGTTTTTAGACACTTGTGCCCACTTTTAAACACCAAAATTTTGAGTCTCTATTTTTTAAAATATTTCATCTAAGTCATTCATAATCATAGATCAAATCTTATTAGTCCTTCAATCTATCAACACAACTCACATTGTTATCTTCTAACCACTTTCACACTTGTCTTGTCTTATTAGGTCCATTCTTGGATAAGGACTCTTGGATCACTTGACTCTAATTACTTCTTATATGCCGAATATTAATGACGCCCATATCATGAAAAAACAATTCTTGTATGTCTCTTTATCCTATTCATAAAACTCCACAATGCGTCTTTCTTCTTATTCATAACTTTTTCCACGTTGACAGGGTTTCTTGTAGCCCTTCTTCTCTACTTTTCTTCTTGTATGGATAAGTAAAATGGGTTTTAATAAAACATAATTACTTTTACAAATACCCTCTATCACTTTCTTATTATTCATGTAGTTTAAACCCTCAACTCCACTTCTAGACCACTCTTCTAGGATATTTTTATTCATTGTTTAGTCATATTAGGCCTTTGTATACTCCTATCCCACTCGGTTGCTCCTATTACATATGCCAAGGTACATTTCAACTCAAAAAATTAAAAATATATTAAATCATTTTAGTGTCAATAAAATTACCAATTTTCACAAGGTTTGTATGGAGGAGTCTCCTAGAATGTCCATTTTCCATTCTAAACACTAGAATAGGGTTATAATGGTATGTAGACACCCAAGAAGGGATAAAAGGATTTTACAAGAATTTTAAAGACTTTCAATATTTTGTGATTATTTTTAAAGGTCTTCCTAGTCACCATGCACCTTCTTCAATAATTAAATTCCCTTTAGAGGCCTCTGTTCATCCTTTGCACAAGTTTAGAGCATGACTATGTGTGTAAACATAGGTCTATGTTATTTGAGGGTCAATATATTTTGATTTAGAATTTCAAGAAGAATTTTATAAACTTTTATCAATTGAATTATTGTATACAGGTTGCATAGACCTTCTAGAATATTTAAGGATCAACTACACACCCTTGTCCTCACTTTCAACCTTACTTTGTTTTAACTATGTATATTCATTCTCAAGTAGTCTATAGTTAAATATAGTTTCTTCACCAAGGATTTAAAGAGAATAAGCATAGGTATAAATAAAATTTTCATAATCTTGTAATTTTTGATACAATTCTTACCAATGTGCATGTTGAGTGTAAACATTCTCTCACAAAACTCTTACTCAATCTTATTGCCACCTTACATAGGCAAACATGTTTTGCATTCAATCTGTTGAATAAAGATTTATCAATGAACAATGGCAAACGTTTTAAGAAACCTTAAATACTTTTTAGATCAACTATACCAAAACACACACTTCAAATTTCCTTTCCACTCAATCTTCCTTACTATGGGAGCATACACAGGGTTATATTTAGATTCTTAGAATGCAAGAATATTGATTACAAGCAATAGGTCTAAAAACTAAGTCACCTATTTATATATTATTGATTTTGACCTCCATGACATATTTAATCTAATAGAGAAATCATTTATTATTAGTTTTCATGACATAGTAAATCAAACACAAACTCTTTATACATATGCAGTATCAACCTACTGAGCATAGATTTCAAAAGTGACAGGGACTACAAGAGAGTTTCAAAATCTAAGACACACTTATATATTTATTTTATATTAGGGTTAAACTTTCATTCTTCCTTAAAATACAAACCCCCATTCAATCTAACTACAACATTCATTTATAATCCTTTTATTCTTCAAAACTAATCTAACTAACTTCTAACTCCTTTTTGTATGTTGGGGACAGTCTAACTTCTTAACCACCAACATGACCATTAAAATGATGAACCATGTGGTCAATGTATGCATCAAAAAAATCTTTACCACCTTCCATATTCTAAATAAATAAATTACAATAATTAAAAACTTCTACAAACATGACAATATCCCAAACCTTATCAAAAGATTCAAAAATTCAAATAGAGAAATTTGGTAGGAAAATACCAATATGACTCCCATTCAAATTTTTAAGACATCTAAGACTCTTAACTAGGATATACACCTCCTACATGACTCTTAATCACTATAAAAACTCATAATGAAGGACATTTGAAGACTCCCCTACATCAATATACCTTTATAATATTACTTTATATTCTAAAAGGAGGAAGAAACATATTGATCATCTATGTGATATTTTAACTAGATGTAGAAAATATGGAATCTCCCTAAATCCTAAGAAGTCAGTTTTTGGAGTCACCAAAGGGAAATTATTAGGCCACATCATATTTAAAAATGGAATATCAATAGACCTTGAACATATAAAGGCTATTAAATATTTACCACCTCCTAAGGATCAACTTGGTCTTAGGTATTTTTTTGGTAAAATTAATTTTATGTATAAATTTATTTTATATTTTGATGATAGATCAAATCCCTTATACACATTTTTTTGAGTAAAAATAAAAATTACTTATGGGATGGAGGTTCAGATTCAATATTTAATAGTCTTAAAGATTCCATTACAAGTGATCCTATACTTACCAAACCAGATTCAATAAACTATTTATTACTTATGTTAATGGCATTGTTATTATTCAACATGGTGTAATTAATGAAGAAAAACCTATTAGCTACATGAGTCAAGTTTATAAATATTTTGAGACTCGGTATCCCTTGATCATTTTTTTTCTTTCATTAATATCATCTTTCAAAAAAACTAGATATCTTTCAATAGTTAAAAAAGTCATTATTCATTCAAATTTATTTGTTCTTTATTATCTTTAAATCAACCAACTATTCAAGGAAGGTTAGTAAAAATGAATTTTTCAAATTCAAGAATTTGATTTTGAATATGAAACTTCTAAAACTAATAAATAAAATGATTTAGATAAAAAAATTATTAGAAAATGTGATCTCTAACATAATTTTTTAGTTATTTCAATTGATGATACCCTTCATGCTTAACCTCATCTCAAAATACGGGCGGGGGCCCTAGCCTGGTTGGCTAAGTATTTCCATTGCGGCTGTACTGGTCTCAAGTTCTAGTCTACCCCCACCCCATGGTACTGGTATTAGGCATGTCTAGCCAGCACCACCGGTCACGTTAAAAAGTTTACCAGGCTTTAAAAAAAAAAAAAAAAAAAAAACCTCATCTCAAAATAATGAAGGTTGTTGAATTTTCAAAATACTTTAATATTAGCTTTGAAATACATGATTGGGATTATTTATTTTAAAATATGATTGGTACCATGATTTAATTTTATTACTTTTAAAATCAAGCTTTTCCAGATAATTGAGATAAAAGACAAAGAATATCACTTAGATTACAATCTTTAAAATTCATTTTGTTAGAAAATTTTATGTTTTATAGGAATAGAGATGGTGTTTTATTATGTTATCAACTCATGATCAAACCCAAGAAGTTATTAGGGGATGTCATGAAGGTAGATTTGGTTGAAATTACATAGTAAAAGATATGGCATATAAAATGTTGCATGTAGGTTATTATTAGACTACACTATTTAAATACTCATATAAGTTAGTTCTATCTTCTATGTTATGTAACCTTTTTACCAATAGAGATAGATTACCTCAAATGCCTTTAAACCCTATTATTATTTTTAAAAAAATTCACTAAGTGGGATATTAATTTTATTTCAAACCTTCCCCTTCCTTATTCAACTTGCCACAACTATATTTTAACCACTACATATTATTTGACCAAATATCCCAAATCTATATCTTTGAAAAGTTTTATTACAACTAGATTTATTTATTCTTGTGAAAATAAAAAACATTCAAGATTTGGTGTTCATTATGAAATAATATATGATAATGTTCCTCAGTATATTTATAATGATTATTTACAATTTATTTGACATTATTTGATTATTTCTAATCAATATTCAAAGTATTATCATCAAGGGAATGGACAAGCCAAGACCACCAATAAAAAATTTATATCAATTATGCAAAAATAGGTTTTGTTAATAACCATAATTAACACATTAAAATATTTTAAGCATTATGGAATGACCACACAATGATGAAAAATAAAAAAATTTATTCTCCATTTATGTTGGCTTACTATATTGAAGCTACTTTACCCTTAAAATTTAATATTTCTTTTACTAAAACTACTATGTAATATTAAATAGAAGATGCTAATATTATTCAACAAATACTTAACAATATATTATCCCTTGATGAAACTAAAGATAATACTCTACAAAAATTAAATAAGATTAAATAAAAACATAATAAATTATTTAATAAGAATTTTTAAAAAAATAGTTTTAAAGTTGGTGATTTAGTGTTATACTGGGACAAAGCTCATGAAGAGCCTCATAAACGTAATAAATTTTATTCATTTTGGCTTGGACCATATAAAATAGTAGAAATTTTAGAAAGAATTATTTTTTTTATAAGATCTGGATGGCAATTGATTGTGTTAGTCAATGGTCATCAATCGAAACTTTTATTTAATTATATTTTGTTTGTTTGTTTGTTTTTTCTTTTCTTTTTCCTTTTTTTCCTTTGTTTATTTTTTAATTTTGCTTCAAATGTATAAATATGTGTGGGATTTCATCATTATTAAATGAAAGACATAGTGTTTTGTCATATCATTATAAGTATCTCGTTATCAAATATTTTAAATAGTTGATCAAATTTCAATTAATATTTTATAATAATCAAGTATTAAATATTTGTGCACTGATTTTTTATCCATCCTAAAAATTTCCATTTTTTTTTAATTTTCTATTCTTCAAGCCATGCTAGCCGAACAATTATTCTCTTGATTCAAAAATTAATTATGAAAGGGGTTCACACAAAATTGCTTAGGAAATGATTTACCTAAGTCACACTTCTAAGTATTTCATAATTAATTTTTTTAAATTTATACTTAATTTCACAAAGTGAAACTTTTTAGTAATGTCACTAGTGTTATACCTAAATTTAATACATCTCTTTTTTATTAAAAAAAATTAAACTAATCATATTTTTGCATATGATGAATTAAGTCATAAAATTTAAAATTTATAGTGAGGGTCAACTTGTTTGAATTTGTTTATATTTTTTTTACTTCATGTATTTTTAAATATGAAATGGTGTTACATTGATGGTATGATGATGCAGAAAAAATATACCAACCATCTAGAGGCCATAAATTTTGACCTGTAGCTTCATTTGAGTTCTTCCACACACCAAAATAATTATATCAAAAATTTCATTACTACCCTAAGCCATAATTTCTACTTTTATGTGTTTTTGATATTTTTGGAGGTGATATGTGATCATCTAAGAGTCCAAAACTAGATTTTAATGATTTTTTTAGGATTTTTCTATTTTAAGAAATTATATATTTTTAGGAATAAACATCAAATTTAGTTGAATCATCCCATAGGCTAATTTTAGTGTTTAGAATATTTTAGGAGATTTTTAGAACTACACATTCTTGTATGCAAAACTTACTATAAATAACAGCTACCAAAAATAGATTTTTTTTAGATTTTTTTTTTTTTTTTAAATTTTACTTGTCAACTATAATTTAGATTTGAGGATTATTTAAGCATGGTTTGGGTTTTGATTATTTGAAATCATTAAATATGAATCAATACAATTTATTATTTTTAGAAGCTTTGCCTATTGATAATTTATTGTCTTGATAGTTTTTTAGTTCATTATTTGGTATCAGAGCAAGTTTAAATCTTACAAGAGAAATACATAGTGAGAGGATGAGGAGGTATTGAAAAGATGAACCAAACTATACAAAAGCTATAGAGGCAAGTGGAACAATTAACCAAGGTTATCACTAATCAGAGAAGAAGACAAGGTGTTGATGAGGAGGACACAAATCATGATGAATAAGTTTAACAAGAAGAGTAGTCACAATCAATGGAAAAGAGGATGGTTTGAGATTTATAAGGAAAAAATGAAGGAATCATGGTTGATGTTCCATATTATGGAGGCAGTTTTAAAACTAGAGGAGTTGATAGATTCGATGAATAGTATGGAAAAATTCTTTGAGTGGAAGACTATAAGAGAAGATAAGAAGGTAAAGTTTACATGCACAAAATTGAAAGGTCATGCAAAGATTTGGTGGGATCACCTATAGAAATAGATACATAAATAAGGCAAATAGAAGATTAGTACATGGAAAAATATGGAGAAGAAGTTTAGGGATAAATTTCTTTCTGTGGATTATGCACAAACCCTATACAAAATATTTAAAAATTTAAGGAAAAAGTATCATAATATATAAGAGTATATAGATGAGTTTTATAAGATTTCCATATGAGTGGATCATGAGAAAATAGAAGAGAAAATGGTTGAAAGGTATGTAAATGGTTTGCAATTTACTATTCAATATGAATTAATCATGTATAGGATAATTTGCATGGAGGAGGATTATCAATTAGATTTGAAGGTAGAAGAAAAAAATAGATAGAATTTTAGAAGAATGTCTCTTGGTATAATAAGAGGAATATCCCATCCAAATAGGGGATGAGGTGGGTTAAATACCAATAAAGGTGAATCATCATGTGGTGCAGACAGGTAAGGTGACAATAGGCAAGGGTTTCAATACCAACAAAGAGGAAGAGAATTTCAGAGACGATAAGGTTATAGTGGTGCTAGAGGATGGTTTTTGAATCAATACAGATCTTATGTTTGTTATATATGTGGAGAAGAAGGGCACAGGTCATTTGAGTGTTTTCAACTATCAATATAAAGAAAGGAAGCAAGAGGATCATCCAAGAGTGAATCTAGTTGGGGCGGAGGTAGAAGAGAAAAATACTAAAGTTGCACCAATAGATGTTGGAGAGAATCTCATGATGAGAAGAACAATGATCACTCCAAGGAAGGAACAAGTGCAAAATAAAGAAGGTGGTAATACATGGTTACAATCAAATAATTTTTGAAAAAGATGTACTTTGGGTGGAAAGGTATGTAAATTAAGTATAGATGGTGGTAGTTGTAAAAATATGGTTTCTAAAGAAATGATAGAGAAAATAAATTTATAATGTGAAAAGCATCCTAATCCTTATCAGATTTCATGGTTTAAGAAAGGGAATGAGGTTGCAGGAGATAAAAGGTGCTTAATCAAGTTTTCTATATAAAAACTTATAATGATGAAATATGGTGTGATTTTATTCTGATGGATACATGCCAATTTTTATTAGAAAGACCATGGTAATTTGATAGGAAAGTAATTCATGATGGAGCATACAACACGTACACTTTTTGGAAAGGTGGTACAAAGGTACTTTTTTTACCTCTTAAATAGGAAGAGAAAACAAAAAACATGCTCTCTACTAAAGAATTTATCCAAGATATGAATGTATTAGGTTGTTTTTATGTATTAGTAGTAAAGAATGAAGACATATAAATGGTGTAAATATCAATAGAAGCAACATGATTGTTGAAAGACTATGCAAATGTTATGCCTGACAAGTTGCCAAATGGTTTACCATCAAATAAATATATTCAACATCATATTGATTTGATTCTATGATCATGTCTATCCAATCAATTAGCTTATAGGATGAGTCTAATATAACTTGAAAAATTAAATATATAGTTTACTAAATTGTTAAGAAATAAATTGATAAGGGAGAGTATGAGTCCATGTGCAACATTAACATTTCTAACTCTCAATAAAGATGGAGGATGGATAATGTGTGTGGATAGTAGAGTAATTAATGAAGTTACAATCAAGTATAGGTTTGTTATACCTCATTTAGATTATATGATGGATGTCCTTAAAGGAGCAAAATATTTTACCAAGATTGATATAGAGAGTGATTATTATCATATTTGAATTCATGAAGGAGATGAGTGGAAAACTGCATTCAAGACTAGGGATAGCTTATATGAGAGGATCATGATGCCATTCAGATTATCTAATGTACCTAACACATTTCTAAGGGTGATGAATATAGTGCTATGAAAATATATTAGTAATTTTATGGTTTTTTATTTTGATATTCAGTAAGACTAAAGAATAACACTTACAACATTTGAGAATGGTACTAAATTTGTTAAGAAAGGAGAAGTATGCAAATTTGAAGAAGTGCAAGTTTATGCAAAAAAGTTTAGTATTTTTTTTAATTTTTAGTTTCAATAGATGGTGAGAGAATGAATGAAGAAAAGATAATGGAAATTATTGAGTGGTATATTCCAAAAATCATTATAGAGGTAAGAATTTTCCATGGTTTAGCATGTTTTTATAGAAAATTTATTAAAAAAATAGTAGTATTATGGCACCAATAACAAATTTCATGAGAGGAAAGGCATTAAGAATGTAATTAATATTTTCACTACATATACAATAATTATGGAGGTTTGACCTGATGAAAGGGAATGATGAGTTATTTGGATGCCATGTGGTGTAGAAAAAATAGGCCAACCTTCTAGAGGCCATAATTTTTGACCCATGGCTTTGTTTAAGCTCTTTCACATGCCAAAATGACTGTCTCAAAAATTTTGTAATTAACCTAAGACATGATTTATATTTAGATGTGTTTTTTATATTTTTTGGAGGCCATACATGATCATCTAAGGGTCCAAAATTGGAGTTTAATGATTTTTTTAGGATTTTTCTATTTTTAGAAATTGTATATTTTTAGGACCAGATGTCAACTTTAGTTGAATTTCATCCCATAGGCTAATTTTCGTGTTTAGAATATTTTAGGATATTTTTAGATCCACATTCACTTGCATACAAAACTTATTATTAATATCAGCTGCTAAAAATAGTTTTTATTAGATTTTAGTTTTTTTTTAATTTTGCATGTCATCTCTATTTCTGAGTTGAGGCTTATTTAATCATGGTTTGGGTTGTAATTTTTTGAAGTCATTCAATATAAATCAATACATGTTATTGTTTTCATAAGCTTTGCCTATTGATAATTTATTGTCTTGATAGTTATTAGGCTCATTATATGAATATTCTTAATATTATTAAAATATTATATGTATCATGAGTTAATCATTATTAGCAATCATTTTACTTCATTTATAATTTCATTATATTCAATACAAGTCTTGAATTTCAATCAGTATCTAATTGCAAATCATTAAGATATTTTTATATCTTTATTTTATTCTATCAATAAGATTATATTGCATATCTTTGTTTAATGTTTTAGTTTTAAGACATGTTAATATACTTGTAACATGTTTCATATTATCATAATGTGGTATATTTCAGATAAGCATGACTAGTTTTTAAATTTTGTGATATATTTTATTGATTATGACTCTAAATAATTTCATATTATTTATAATGTTGTTATCATAGGAATTTTTAAGATAGTAACATATGTAGATTGGTGAGTATTTAGGTCTTGATTGTTATCTATTTTAAACTTGGATAAACTATCATGGTTTGCTATGGCATCTTGTAACATATATTTATAAGGCTATTTTAATCTTGGAAATTGTATTATTTGTCATAAAACATTATCATAATCATATGATTGTAATTCATATTATAAATTTACTTAATCAATTTTAAGTGGTAAGAATTATCGTGCATGGGGTTGTCACCTCGCAAGGTCTACAGTCATTTGTTTAAACAAATGTCACATTGACATTTTATCTTAATATCAATATTATATAACATTTTGAAGATATAATAATTAATATAATTATACCTTCAAGGCATTGTATTGATATAATTTTCAATTAATGCAAAGGTGGTGGTGAATATTTTTTCAGTGTGCACAACATCTTGGTTTTTATTGTGACATCCTCACCTCATTTGAATTTCATGATGGCAGTAAAGTTAGTGATTTATTATAATTTTTCTAAAGACTTAGTGATGGTTTTGTGTTGGTTTTATAAAACTTATTATTGGCAAAGGTTGTCGTCTACTATTTTGATAGACATGTCACCTTCTTTGTATTGATAGAAATTTTCATAAACATATCGACATAAAAAACTTAATTTTTACTGGGTCACTCACCATTTTACCAATGTTGAAGTAGAAGCAAATATTTTCACATTTTTTTTGGATTTGAATGAAGGGATTATATGGTTGATTTTAGTCTTCTAGCTTATGCATGCAATGGTGTGAGGCATGCAAGATGGTTTTATTTAATATGTTTTCTCTTGGGTGAATTTTTAGTTGTTAATGTTGTGGATTCATTAAAAAAAATTGCATAAAAGTGTTTTATTATTTTTTAATCCATATGAGTGAAGTTATATAAATACTTCTTGCATTTAGTAGTTTTTATGGGAAATAATTGGTATCTTTATCAATTCCTATGAATCATCATTCGCATTTTAATTATAGTAATTTTTAGTTTCATGGCTATTGAGTTTGAAGTTACTTAATGTAGTTTAAAACACATTCTTAAAATACATATTTTAATCTCATTGTTCCTTGTATTTTCTTGGATAGAGCCATGATTTTGAAGAAATTTGTGCATCGATGCATAATCTCTCTTTAAGATCTTGTAATGTTTATTTTGTCATGTGGGTTGTGATATGTAGTATTAAAATAATATGATTTCAATTAATAATTAATATGATTATATTTATAGCCCTGAATGTCATAAATATTATAGATACATGCATATATTCATGTATCAAAACTTACAGTCTACTATGTGAAATACATTTGGTTTGATGTGTCAAAATCTATTAACTAATTTTTTTCAAACCTTAGAGTGATTAAAACCCTACTAAATAAGGTGATATAGATGTAAAAAATATATGTATTGAACTCATCGCGTTAAAATTATCTTTTATTATATTTATATAATGAATACAAATAGTTGTTTTCATTGTTCAACATGGCATAGTGTTGAAAGTGTTTTACACAATTTCATGAAAATTGTATATTTATCATTTATGGGTATTTTTTATATCTAGATACTTTGAGTTTAGATACATTTTACAAAATTAGGCAAGATCATAGTGTTATATGATATTATCTTCTATCCATTTTTCTTACATGAAATTTATACAAATAAAAATGACACACAATTAGTTAGTTTTTAATGACTCGATATGACATACTATGGAAGTGTTTCAACACATTTACATGTAAATTGAACACATTTTTTTTTGATATTTTGGTACATTAAGTCTTTTATAATTTTTTTTTACAAGATCTTGGAGTTTGTGGTAGTCCTTTGCATTGAGTGTAGATATAAAATGAGTTATTTTCAGTAGTTCAACAAGGCATGAAACAATGGTTATAAGCTTACAATTGATATTTTGGTATATTTGGATGTTATAGGTTGTATTTGATAAAGATATAAATGAAATATTCAAAATTATAATATGTACTCTCTGCATGAATATTCTATGAGAATATTTGAAGATAATTCTTTGAAAAACACGATTAGATTTGTTCTTGGTTGCCTGACTTTAAAATATTTTATTTTTAAGTGATTTAAGCAGTATCTTATGAATACTTTGATAGAAGATACAATCATGATATCATTTCATGATATTGAGGTGTATGTATTTAACAATATGATTGAGTTGTATTATTTTCAAATCTATTCGATACATGAAGTTATTATTAAATTTTGGCACTCAATCATAAGAATTGATCCTATTTATTGAATTTGAGCTTAATATAATGATATAATTACAAAATAGGTTGATTATGTTGAAATTTTGACAAATATACATGGACAATTGAGTTGTGAATCATGATAGTATGTTTTTATAAAATTAAGAGTTTGTTTGAATGTTGTGATATTAAGAATATATCTATCTTTGGAAGCATTTAAATTTGTTTGATAGTGAATTAATGAATTAAATTAGATATAATGAGTATTTGAATTATTTTAAGACATTTAAGATTTCATAATTTTTTATTTGAGTTTCTTATTGAATTTGTTTCAAATTTAGATGTTAGGATGGGCCCTAGATTCTCATAATTTAATAATGATTATTTTTTAAGATAGTTCATGTCAATGTGATGAGAATCCTTCATGAAGTATTTATTATGGGAGACCTTTTAATGGGTGTAATTATACTAAAACGTTCTCCATGCCTTTTCATAATGGAACCCATGTGTCTATACATTTTGATGTGAATGATCCTAAATTATGAAAGTGATTAGATAATATATCATCATCTTTTATTATTTTATATGGTGTATCCCATATATGTATAAGGATATCCTCCTTGATACATCATCCTTTTATATGAGTTACTCTAAGAGAATCCTCTCAGTGAATGCATACTACCATTGGATCTGTACCTAGTAATCCTCTAATTTTTATAATATTGAATTCTTTCCTTAGATTAATCTAAAACTTATTAATCCAAATACACCTTTGGCCATGATTACTAGACCCTCATCATTTGTATTAGATAAACCATTTTCTTATAATAAGAAACATGTTGGCATCATTATGATTTTACCCATGGTAACACATGTACTTAATAAATTAAATATTGAGGTTGATTATGACTATGGGGGTACTAAGTTGAATTACCTGTTGAATCATTAGAGTATACATAATATCAAACAAATAAGTGAGATCCTCTCATTAACATCATTTCTAGTAGTGAATTTGGTTAGGATGTTTATGATATTTTATTATTGACTAAGTTATTATTTTGATTAGATCCTAAATTGATGTTACTTTTAGATATTTCTTTAGTTTTGAACATGCATCTCTATGCATTTTTTATAGTGTTTCAATTTTGTGACATGACAGTTCAAAGTTTATTGGATTGCTTTCAGTAGATAATGAAACTAGTATATTTATGTAGTATTTTATATGGTTTAATTTGATCATTTGATATATTTAGGTAAATAATACTTATTGATTATAGTGTTAATATGTTTAAATCATTTGAATTTAGTATTTATTGATTATTTATTATATTCATAGTTAGATGAGTCTCTAAATAATGTTAACAAGTCAAAAGGATCCCAGCTTTATTTATTATTTAATCTCATGAACTTATTTTTATTTCAAGATATAAAGCTAAGTTATAAACTTTCTAAGTTATAAAGTGGTGAATTATAAAGTAATTGATTTTTTCTTTTAAGTCAATTAAATTTATAAACTATAACTAACTAAATTTATTTATAACTTGATTGCTAACTATCTCAATGAAAATCTTCTTTACAAGGAGATTGAAGATGAATAAATAAGGGAGAAACACACATATAGGCCAAAAAAATATTTCTATGTTGATGAAGTAATATTCAGATATGCAGTCATATGCATATAAAATCATGTACTAGACTCAAATAATGATGAATACCTCACATTTTATGACATATTGTTAATTTATTAATTGTAAATTGATTTTAATTTGAATATTTTGTTTGTAATCATATTTATTCTATTATTTTCTCAATAAAGTTTACTTTTCATATCCATAAAATGATTATTTAAAAAGTCTCATGCATATTTTTCTAACTTAGTTTGTTTATATTTCTTTATACTATTAGATTAGATTTATTTCTATTTGTGTTCAGTTATAGTTTAATCTTTGTAGTTTTTGTATTTTATTCTTTATATTTAGATTAATTTCTTTGTGTAGTTAGTTTATTATAATAATCATTTATTATTTTTAGATTCCTTTCCTATTTTATGATTAATTGTTGTTTATTTTCTTTATTTTCTTTCTTGACAAACTTATTAGTTGTTTTTATTTTATGTTTTGTTATTCTTTAATCTTACTTAGTTTTATATTTATTATTGATATATTAATTTTTATTTTATTTATATCAATATTTTTTATTTATTTCTTGTTTAATAGATATATTTATTGATTTTCTTATACTTAATTTGCATATTTACTATGTTCTTAGACTAGTTTTTAATCCGATTTATGTTCTTAGATTCATAGTTGTAGATCATGTTATTCGTTATGTTTGTCTCTTTATTTGGTTTTCAATTTCATTTATTTTATTTATCTTAAGGGTTTTTTTGATACTTTAATTTTAGTTTGTCTTAGTTTTTGTGGCATTAAAATTCATAAGAAAGATATATATATTATTTAAAGGACCAAAAATATTTCCTTCAAGAGATTGTCTCATTCATAGGATTTAATCCATTATATAGCTTATATTATATCTATTAGATCATATTCTTATTTTACATTGAAAAAATACATTATTTATAAAATTTTATGATGTTCAATTCACTTTTTTATTTTGTTTATTATTACCAAAAATATTAAAAAAACCCTCTATATATCTTTGAACAATATTTTATCCATAGATCCCCCATGATTAAACTAGTTTGATTGTCCCTTAGCCTTCATGATAGGTGAAAGGTTTGATTCATTGATGTGGCATTTTAAAATATAAACATAGAATAGGAACCTTAAATTGGAATAGTTACACATTGACCAACTAGGTTACCATGTATGTCATCACACAATATATATAGACCTTGGGGAGACTTTAAGGTTTTCTTTCAAGAGAGGCTAGATAATTTATTGTCCCATCTCACTTGAGGTTTAAAATGAGTTATCAATAAACTAATTCTATAAATAGAGCCTTAACTAAAAATTTGAACATAAATTTAAACTTATAATTTTAGAGTTGTGAGGTATTTCTAATATCAAGCTATAAAGTAGCAGAATATGCACAAGATAATTATGTTGAGGGTGATTTGAATCATTACAACTCAATGAACATATAATACTTAGAGAAAATAAAGGAAATTGAAATATCAACATATCTAAGAGGTTAGTAGCTCCCCTACTACTATTACACCTTTTCTTAATCCTTTTTTCATCAAAACCCATCAATGGATACGAATCTTATTTGTATTGGTGGAGGTAACTATTTGCTAAACATTGGACCCTCTATAATACTATAAAAAGGATCAATCCTTCCATTCTGCTAATTCAAAAAATAAAAATGTCTGATTCCATCCTTAAATCTAGTGTGGCATGAATGTATAACAATGCCAAAGCCCTTTTCTCGATTCCACATGTGTTTTGAGTGGCTTGGTAGTCTTCTAAAACCTAGATGTTCTGGGAGGTGACCTCTTATGGAAATCCATAGTGAAATTTTAGTTTTTCTCATTGATCTCGATAGTAGTGATAAATGGATTCTAACTAATGTTTACACTCCTAACTCCAATATGGAAAGCATTATCAAAATTTTGGAAGACCTATGCTAATTAGAATTTGATTATGGTGGGTGACTTCAATACTCCCTTCAGTCTTAGAGATAAAAAGGGGGACTCATTGACCTCATAGATAGCATACTGGAGTTTAATGACTTCATTGTGACTACATGTTTAGTAGAGGTGGACCTTAATGAAATTCTATTTACATGGTCTAATAAAAGACTAGGAGAAAATCTTATACAAGTCCACCTTGATAGGTTTCTAATCTCTTTAAATTGGGACATTATTTTTTGTAGAAGACTCTTTTCTCTACCCAGGATTAGGTCTAACCACAATCCCTTGGTGTGTGAAGCTGACAAAATATCTAAACCCAAATACATATCCTTTATATTTAAAAACATATGGCTTCATCATCCCAATTTCATAGAATTCCTAAAAGATTGGTGGAAAGAACCCATATGAGGTTTTACCATGTTAATCCTCATGAAAAATCTCAACTTTTGTAAAATGATGTTGAAAATCTAGAATAAGGAAGTTTTTGGGGATATTTTTCTACAAAAAAAGGCTCTTGATGTGGGACTCTCTATTATTAAAGAGACTAGTGCCTTTGGTAATTATGATGAGCTCATGGATTGAAAGGAAAATAGCATCCTATGTCAATTTCATAACTTGGAAGCAAAATTAGAGGCCTTCTGAAAGAAAAAATATAGATGCTTATGGCTAAAGGAGAGTGTTAGGAACACAATTTTTTTTCACCATTCAACCTCAAGACATAGGAATATCAAAATAATCTCCCAAATGCACATGGAAGATGGGACCATTAGAAAAAATGAATATGACATATCCTACCATAATATAAATTTATTTAAGAACCTTCTCTTAGAAGATGGAGCTCCAAAGGATTCCCTAGTCTCTTCTACCCGTTCAAATTTTGATAAAGTCTTCTTGACTACTGACAACACTTCCCTCATCAAGATTCCCTCAATAGAGGAAATGAAAAGTGAATTCTTCTCCATGGAAGCTTTCAAGGCACTTAGACCTAATGGGTTCCCACCCTTTTTCTTCCAAAAGTTATGGGAAATTGTCCACCTAGAGGTCAAAGATGATGCTAGAGAATTTTTTCATTCTAAATCTATCCTCAAAGAAATCAACAACATCTTCCTAGTCTTAATCCCAAAAAATAAGGTGCCACTAACATTCAGGACTTCTAGCCTATCATCCTTTGTAATACCACCTATAAAATTTACTCCTATATTTTGGTGAAATGCATGTAATCTCTCCTTGATAAATTTATTGGGGAGTAAGAGGAGGCTTTTGTGGTATGTAGAAAAATCACATATAGTATCATCTTAACTCATAAAGTATTGTATTCCATTTCCAAATCCTCAAGGTAGGTCATGTTACTCAAAATAGACATGTTGAAAGCTTATGAAATTTTTTTAGGTGTTTCCTAATGTAGATTTTGGAAAAGTTGGGGCTAAACCATGATACCAATAAAATTATCTTGAATTGTATTTCCAGCCCCAAGTTTTCTATTATCTTAAATGGTGTCCTAAAAGGTTTATTTTCTACTTCAAAAAGCCTAAGGCAAGGAGAACCCCTCTCCCCTACCTCTTTGTCATTTTAGCAAAAACCTTGGGAAGAATATTGAGGAGAACCTACACTCAGGGACTTATAAAGGGCATCTTGATGACCCAGAATATAGATCATATCACTCACCAATAGTTTGTCAATAACACTATCATTTTAGGAGATGATTATGTGGAGGAAGCTAAACATCTAAAATTCATCTTAAATATATATGAAAAGGTGTCCATCCAATGTATCAACTTTTAAAATATCTCCATATTTTTCATCAATACCCCACCCCTACAATAGAAAAGAATCGCCAAAATACTATACTATCAAGTGGGAAAATTGATGGGAAGCCACTAAGGCATCCCTCTTTTTATAGGAAAAATGGACTCTCAACTTTGGAACCCCTTAATAGATCACATCCAAAGAAAATTAATAGGCTAGAAAGGATACCTTCTTACCTAGTCAGGAAAATACCAGCTCCTTAAGGCATCAATTGAGAGCATTCTCATATACCAAATGTCAGTTATTATAATGTCATCCAATATTGCATCAAAAATTAAAAAAATCCAAAAAAAATATTATGGAGAGGCACTAAATAAATATTTAGATTCAATCTCATTTCATGGGAAAAAGTCTATCTTCTAAGAGCTAATGGAGGTCTTGGCCTAATAAGCATGAAATCCATGAACATAGTCCTATTGGAAAAAATGGGTTGGTTATTGATGAAGGAAAATGGGGAATGGGTAAGAAAAATAAAAGATAAATACCTAGAAGGTGTGTAAGATGATGAATTCATGTGGGAAGAATGCCCTACTAATGTATCCACCTTCTAAAAATCCATAACCAACTATAAGGACCTATTGAAGAAAGGCATCTTATGGAAAATTGGTAATGGTGAGAAAATTTACTTCTAAGAAGACACTTGGTTATCTCTCACCCCTCTCTCTACTCAGGGTATTTAGGTGAGGTGGTATAGACATTACAAGTAAATATGGGGATCCAAGATCAAATATTATGGAGAAATTAAGGATGGAACAAAGTGTTGGAAAGTCCTTCCCAGTAATGATTTACCACTAGAATGATGTCAAGCTATTCAAAACCTCAACTTGACATTAAGTTAGGTACATATCCCCTCCTTCCAAAATGAAGATCACTTCAGTTGGTGGGTGGAGGATAATGAATTCTACTCAGTGGTCTCAGTTCATGCCACCAACCTCAATTTGGAAACTGAATGGAGTCTGGAAAAACTTCTAGGTAAAGCATCTAACCCCCAAAGTTAGTTTATTTTTTGTCTTATGATGCAAAATAAAATTATGATAGTGGACAACCTAGCCAAAAGGGGGTTGATTATCTCTAATATATGCTCAATTGTTCAAATTACATAATATTTTGTTCACCATCCCCCCCTCAACCTTACTTATTCTCAAAAAATAGGAAATCACATAGGTTTTATGTTCTCCCTCAAAATATTTAATCCACAAGCATACTAAATGGAAGGCTCCTACAGAAGGTTGGGTGGAACTAAATTTTGATGGCACCTCCAAGGCCAACCCAAGTCCTACAAGGGGATGATGAATTATCATTAATTATAAAGGGGAGATGTTTGTTACATATACAACACCAATGGGAACCCAA
The DNA here is from genome assembly GCA_037957365.1 of Torreya grandis. NCBI lineage: Eukaryota > Viridiplantae > Streptophyta > Pinopsida > Cupressales > Taxaceae > Torreya > Torreya grandis. The sequence continues at coordinate 105,991 of JARHVA010010779.1, read as the reverse complement.
ACAAACCACCTAGCTAAGGGAAAGGTAGCCCTCTAGAGTTTACACTTAGTTTCAAGAATCAACCTTAATAAGATCGTTATAAAGGGAAACTCGTTGAATATTCTAAACTTTTTAGAAGAAAAAACTCCACCCTCTCACACCATCAAGGACATCATTGATGATGTAAAGCATCTCTTAAAGGGCATGTCTCATTTTCAACTCATACACCACTATAGGGAAGGAAATGGGGTGGCTAAACTCCTCGCTAGTATTAGAGTTGAACTCCACCTTTTAAATAACTATCATAATGCAAAAACATCCCTACTAATGTCCTTAATACCATACAAGCTGAAGGTACCAATGCAAGTTAAAAAATCATTTATTCACACATGTATAACCTCATCTCAAAGGAGAAGATATTAATTAGGCCCATCTATAATTATTCTAAAAGGAGGGGACATAATTTCTCTTATGAGCATTCGATGAGATTCCCAAACCATTCATGCACTTTTTCAATATAACCCATGTAGAAACTTCATTCTACCCATTTTGACTCTACACTCATAGTCTCCATGGGTGGCAAAAGGGATGGATTGGAACCTATTTCCTACAAGGAGGTCTATGAATAGAAAAAAATATGGAAAAAGATGAAAAAGGGGAGACTCACTGAATTCATGGAATAAGTCATGGAATAAAATGCTAAGATTGCCCATGACTTTTTGGTGGCCTAGAATAAGTGGAAAGTGACCATCCATGGCATCACTATCAATGTTTCAGAAGATTTCATTAGCAAAGCAATTGGAATGTCATGTATAGGCACCAAGACATTCAAAGATTGAATGAAGAAGCAAGAGTCATTATAATGTTTTTTTAGGATAAATGAATTTGTGTAGATAGAAAAAAAAAACTTTGCATGGGTTGACCTCCCATGCTACTGGATCAACATTTGCCTTCAAATAATGTGTTACATGATGTTAAAAGGTAAATATACTCTTATATTTTCCCACCATTCTATGCTTCTTAATAATTTTATTAGTTACAAAATTAGCCTGCCCTACTTTTTGTTAAAGTCCCTTAAGAGTACCATCTTGTTACACCAAGTGTATGACACTAATCCCATCCATCACCAAGGCTTGATTATCCTTCTAGTCAAGCATGGTCAAGCCTTTTACAGTCAAGAGGTTCCCCATGGGGGTTATTTATTAGGGGACGACTCTGAAGAGGACTCCTCAGTGGAGGATCCCATAAAGGGATCCCACCATCCCTCTAGTCATACCCCTCTAGATAGCTTATCAAAGTCCCCCCTAATGACATTCCCCTTAAGCTATTTATCCCCAAATTGAAACCTATCTCACTCAAACTAGGTACCCCAGCAAAGACAACTTAGAAATGGAAATACATTATGAATGATGAGTTGGAAATGAATAAAATATAACTGGGAAATTTTAATTTGAAGGTTTAATAAATAGGTTTAGGACTATCAAGTCTCATTGAAGACTAAAATTCATTACACAAATAGGCCAAATCTATAATTCAATATTTTTTCCAATTTACCCATCCCACTTAGTCCCCTACCTTTCAATCACCAAATGTTTTAAAATCCTCATCTTAGTGCTCCCCCAAGAGGGTTCCCCATAAGCAATCCCCCATGTAGGTTAAAGGAAAAAAGTTCCCCCAAATGATCTTCCCCAAGGAAACTATTGAAGGCTCTTGGGAACCGCACTTGAGCAAAATTTACTAAGGAAAAATAGATCATTCCAAAAAAGGACACTGAAGAAACTAAAGACCCTTAGGAGGGACTTTCCTCCTAATTCTATTATAGTTTCCTATTTTTTGCTTTTATTCTAGTACTACAATTTTTTTTAATTTTTGGCTCCTCAACCCTATTTATGACATGTTAAAAAACTTTTACTACATGTTGGTGGTTCCAAGTCCTTGTAAAACCTTGATTTTACCTCATTAAATTAAAACTATTTGCTAAACATTGTGGGAGTTACCCATGATTTATCATAAAACCCCAAAATATTTTTATCTAAGTAGGTGCAAGATGAAATTTGAAGTACCAAGGAGTATATTAAAAAATTCAAAGACACTATAATTAGAACTCAAATTTCTCACGAAAATGTGTCTTTTCAATGATTTCCCAACACCTTAGAGGATATGGCATATGTTTGGTAACTTGGATTATTAGATGGATCCATAACCTCTTAGAATGACTTGAAATCTATTTTCATTAATCATTTTTAGTACCCACTGACCTCACACTCCATCATCAATTTTATATATTCCATAGAGCATCAATTATACCAATGACCATGTTTAACACATGTTTTCATAAGTTTTACAAGTGATTAAAATCCCCCTACACACAAAATCAAGTGGTTTACATACAAACCTATCAAAGATATTTAGACTCGATGACCTCCATGTTCATCTGAAGGATTCTTGTAGAACTAGAAACCTTAACATTGGCATATCAAAAATGTGTCATGATTGAGGAAAACATGATGGCACAAGGATATGGGGCTAGTTTGTTTCCTTTTTCATGGAATCTAGGGACATATAATTTATTTCCATTGATTAATCACATAATCATAAAAATACACCATGGGAAAATTAAATATCATGTGTAACTTATGTCAAAATTAGTTTTATAACCCAAATCCCTTTAACTACATAATAAAAAATCAATAGTTCATACCTCTAAATCACATGTTACCTCAAATAATAATCAAAAGAATGTTCATGTAGCCTAACAGGAAGTTATACTACCCCAAATAACAATCAAAATGGCAGTCCATCATTTATAAATAATCAAATGCCTGCTAATAATTTACATAATAAACACAATTTTATATCCTTAAATTTATAAATATTTTAATTCCTATTGTTAACAATAATATATAAGTGGGAAACAACCAAATTACTGGTGTGACCCCATAAGTGACAAATTTGTAGGAGATGGGTCAATAATTGAAAAAATTGTGGATAGTTTTTAGAGATAAGTCTCTCAACATAATAATCAATCTATAAAAAACCATCTAAAAACTTGAAACTATAACTCACAAATAACTAGTCGACATTGGATTACTAGGCCAAATAATGGAGGTGTGCCTAGTCTAGTTGATATCACTAATTAGACCAATAAAAATGATATAAAATTTCTGAACATGGATGATTTTGCATTTCCCACCTGATGTAGGTTATATAAAAAATTATACCACATTGAAAATAATTATGTTGACTTTATATTGGCCTTAAACATCTTCCAAACTGAGATGGATAATATTGAGATAATGTTTGCACTTGATAATAGTTCAAATAAAATTTAGGTGATTTTAGGTACTTCTTTAGTCTTGGAGACAATTTTGATTAGGTTCATGAATTTAAAAAAACTACATGTTGAGAATTAAATTGTAAAATCCATTTACTACTTCTACTCCTACAAATAACTTAGGTTTCACCTAAAGAAAATTCTAAAAAAAACCCATTTCCATCTAAAGCTCTTAGCCAATCCTACCAACCTAAGAGTAATGTTACACACCTACAATATGACAAACCTTTGGAGTAAAATAAACTTAGATACAATATAATTGAAGACCTGAGTAAAAAAAAGGCCAACATAATAATGTTTGATTTGATCCAAATCTTTAATTATAAATATTTTTTTGCTCATAAAGGAATGAAGTTAGTAAAAAACTATGATGCATATGTTGTTATTTTCAAATAAAAGACTAAAAATCCTCTTTTTCTCTTAACAATCTATTTTTTTTGTAAAAATCTATATAATTATTTGGTGGATTCATGTTCTTTAAGAAATGTGATGGCTTACTCAGTTTTATAGAAGTTGGGTTTAACCACTACTACATCAAATAAAAAATGTTCTTAAGTTGGAAAAATTAGAGGTAAAAGTGGTTGGTGAGCTAAACCATATTAATATGTAGTTTTATTCTGACTTGATAGTGAATAAATTTATTAACACTCAAGTGGTGTATTTTTTAGGTTTGAATATGGTATTCTCCTCAACAAATATTAGTCCAGGACATTATACAGATACATTGCAACCAACGTCTCTCACATGTGGCTCCCATGGTGTGCCATACCCAATCAAATCAAAATTATGAGAGAGATGAAAATGATTCATATGATCACTAAATATAAAAAGGAAAATGAGATCATGTATGAATTATATAATATTTTTGTCTATATTATTGAAAACAAAGTGAAAGCTCATGAAAACATGACTACTAACATGTTATATGTGCAAGAGAAAACATAGATTGAATAACTTGAAGAACTAGATGAGGATGATGCACTCTTTACACCTAAAATGTCTTATTCTCATATTATTTACCTTGCATACAAGATATATAAATAGGTTTATCCACCTTTTTAATATGACATTTCAATGCTTCTTTCAACATTAGGGATAATAGAAACAAAAATCAACAATTTAGCTTTTGGTGCTCCAAGTGAAAAGGATAAGTTTTCAAGTTGATTGGTTAAAAATATTTCTATTTTTAGTATCCCAATGCCTACTTAAACCACTAAGGACTGAGTTATAATATTTTTATTAATTGAATAATAAAGTGTATTCATGTTTTATGTTAAGAAACACAAAAAATAAGTTAATGTTTCACTATCACTGACATCTCACAATCCACTACAAATTGAAGAAGACCATTTTTGGAACCTAAAATTTTATGGCTTTAAGTATAAGAGTGGGTGTAGTTTAGGGTTTTAGCTCTTTAACTCAAGAGTAAAGTCTTATTTTTCATTTTTATGATTACAATTTTATTTGATAACCAATTTAGCTAAATATGAAGCATTCATTCATGGCCTTTATTTTTCTCTCAAGAAAAAATGTAAGAACCTAAAGGTGTTGGGTGACTCAAAGTTGATGGTTAATAAAGTTAAAATCTAGTATGCTTATAATTATAAGAATTTATCTAGGTATTTTAGTTAGGTGTGGAACCTAATATAATATTTTGATGCATTAAATATCCAAACAATGCCTCATATAATATATTATGACAAGTGATTTGGCAATAGCTGCTAGCACCATAAAAATAATTGCTAACTCTAGATTGAAGATATTTTAAGTGGTGATGGTCTCTACTTATTTTCTTGATAATGTCAGGGACTTCTATGTTTTCAACAACTATCATCATGTTATTGAATTCATCACCAACATATATGTATTTAAATGTCAAATAATAGATGAAGATGATAGAAATGAGTTTGAGCTGGATGAGAAAAGGATCATAAACATAAAACCTAACAACATACCAAAGGGTATGGTCTCATTGGATCAGCTATTTTACATAGATTATCAAGGTGATAAATAGAAGACACCCCTTGATAAATGTATACTACATGATCATTTCAATCTAGGTAATGTTGATGACTCAAAAAATGTTATTTTAGGCACAACTTGCACTAAAAATGAAAAACATGGGATTTTACAATCCTTAGAGGATTTTAGTAATTTTATATGATGGAGTTACAAATTTTTCAATGTGTTTAATACTTCAATCCTAAGTCATACCATCCCTCTCAAATAAGGAGTTAAACCATTATGATAGAAATAAATTCCCATGAATCCATTACTATAGCCTTTAATTTTAAAATAAGTGTGTAAATAATTATCATCCAATATCATATTTCCAATAAGTCAATCTATGTGGGTGGTTAATTTTGTACTAATTCAAGATAATAATAGAGAGATACAATTGAGTGTGGAATTCATCAACCTGGATAGAGCTTTAGAAAAAGATAATTACCTGTTGCCTTTGGTATATGAGGTTTTTAAAATAGTGAATGAATCACAAATGATGCCATTTTTGGATAGTTATTGTTTCTATAATCATGTGATGGTGAATTATGATTACTAAATCAAGATAGAGTTTACAAAAAATGGGGAACATCTACATAAAAGGATGTAATTTTATTTATTTTATGTGGGTGTTACTTTTCACCATATCATGGAAATATATTAAAAGATATAATTTTCAAATGCATTTTCATCTGCATGAATGATCTAAATATCTTTTATAAGAATAGAGAAGACCATATGAGATATTTAGTAATGGTGTTGTAGAGGTGTAGAGAGAATGGAATCTCCTTAATCTAAAAAGTGTATATTTAGGGTTAACAAGGGGAAATATTTGGGTCACATCATTTATAAAAGAGGTATATCCATAGACTGTAATAGAGTGGAGGAAATTCTAGAAATTACATTGACTAGTAGTAAAAATTAGATGATTCATTCTTCAACATGATTAACTTCATGCATAAATTCATCTCAATTTTGCATTTATAGTCAGACCACTAAACAAAATGCTAAATAAAGATGATAATATTGGGTTCACCATTTAAGAACAAATATGTTTAACTAAAGTCAAGGAATTTATTGTAAATACTCTAGCATTATTAATTCATGACTACACACATCCATTTTATATCTATTTATTTGTCTTTGAACACTCAAGTGTTATTATTTTGAATCAAAAGAAAGATGTTAGAGATGAAAGACTAGTATCTTTCATGAGATATCCATTATAAAATGTTGAAATTAGGTATCCAAAAATTAATAAATAAGTTCTATACCTTACTAAACGAGTTAATTATTTTAGGCATTACATCGTACATATAAAATTATTTGCCATTGTCATTGATCCTACTATAAAAGTGTTGCTAATGAAAAGTGAGTTGGGTGAATAGAGAGGCAAGTGGACGATGATTTTTAAATAATTTGAATTAGAGATATATCTATTGAAGATATTGATAGGGAAATTATTTAGTAAAGGAATGGATGAAGTTGATCATTCGATAGTCTGCCAATAGTATAGTGTGTAAAGCATCAAAAAATACTAGTGGTATCAAGATGTAGTTCATTTCCTACTAAATAATGAATGCACAAACTACTAGAAATCCACCCAAATAATATAATTACACCTAAAAATTATAAACTTCATGATTGAATTAGGAATGTTATAAAAAAAATAAATAAGGCATTTACTTTAGATGACTAAGAAAAGAAGTAATTCAAATACTCATAGATTTCCACTAGAAATATGGAACAAGACATGGTTCACATAGTGATACATCCCACCATATCCTTTAGGTAGGATAATAATAGTTTATTGTTTTTAAATATGCTCACTCACATGTCAAAATCATTCATACTTTCAAAGTTTATGCACATAGATAACATAACCTTGTTATTGCATTGCAACTAGTTATTAAGGTCTAGCCTTTTGAAAAATGGGGACTGGACTTTTTTTTGAAATATAAACATAAATTATTCAATGTGTCACAAGTTTATCTTCATGTTAATTAACTATTACAGCAATTGGATAAATGCTCAAGCATTTAATATTTGGGTGATTGATGTTTTGATTAGATTTATGGAGAAGCACATCATCCCTAGGTTTGGGATGTGATAATAGCCCTAACTTATCGTCATTTAAATTTACTAAATAGGAATACAATAATAAATTAATATTTAAGTTATATTATAATTATTATCTATAAGTTAATGGGGTATTTGAGCTAATGAATAAGAATTTATTGTATGTTATTAATAAGATGTTGGAAAATAACCCTAGGAATTGGCATAATATTGTCAAATTTTCATTTTGGTTTGATAAGACTAGAACTAAATCCTCCCCAGGCATGTCCCCAAATCATCTGGTATATGTCCAATATCATATCCTCCATTTGAAATTAAGAATCCCAACCTTGTAGTTAATGGAATTACTTAGAAATTGATGATAAGATAGTGTCAGGATCATAACAAGAACAATTGATTACTTGTGCAAGCAACTAAACACGGAATTAATCAAAAGTAATAAGTAACTAGAAATCAGAATCAGCAAAGAACATGAGATACAAGAAACAATGAAAACTTATATTAAATTCTTCTCAGAAGGAAATACAATGAAGAAATATCTCTTTCTTCCACACCTCTCAGATGTATAGATCTCTTTCCCTCAAGAGTTCTCTCTCACAATTACAAACATAATTAAGCTACTTGAATTGAGTTCTACCTCATACAAGCTATGAAGATCTATCCCCATTATATAGAATTAGGGATCATGAGCTATGCATTAACAACCATTAGATACACCTCCTAATCAAGGGTTCAAAACAGTCCTACCAAAAATAGAAATGTGGACTTACAACTAACAGCTAAACTAATCATGCAAATAATCCATTCTACCACGAAAATAGACTTTTTAGACGCACAAGTGACCGACGTCAGTCCCTATCAGTCTACACATGACCAATGTTGGCCAATCCATAACTGACGTTGATAGCCTCCAGTTGATCCTTGACCGACGTCAGTGACTATGTAATACAGCAACCTTTGCATTCACTCATTGGTGAAGCTTTTAGCTCCACACCATAACAATCTCCCACTTGGAGATAAATAGTTGCACCTGTACCTATATAGCAACATCTTCTAGCTTCTCTTCCATCTTCAAGCTCAATTTTGAAGACCAACAAAAGTTGAATGAAGTTTCAACTTCTCCTTTGTTACTGGCTTTGTTAACATATCAACAGGGTTCTTATTTGTCTGGATCTTTTCCAACTTCAACTCACCATCCTCCAATACCTATCTAGTGAAGTGGTACCTAAGCTGTATATGTTTGGTTCTTGAATGAAAGGCTAAATTCTTAGCCAAATGAATTGCACTTTGACTATCACTAAATAATCTACAACTCTCTTGCTCCTTTCCCAACTCTTCCATGAACCGTGTCATCCATATCATCTCCTTGCTAGCCTCTGTGACTGCAATATATTCTACCTCTGTAGTAGACAAGGAAACAACCTTCTGCAACTTTGAAATCTAGCTAACCACCGTTCCACCAACAGTGAAAACATATCCTATGGTGCTTCTTCTACCATCCAAGTCACCTGCCATATCTGTATCTACATATCCATGTAGAGAAGTATTTGACCCACCATAGTACAAATTCTTACTGTTGGTCCCTCTCAGATATCTAAGAATCCACTGAACTGCTTTCCAATGTTCCTTCCCTGGATTGGCCATAAACTTACTGACAACTCCCACTGCTTGGGCAATATCAAGCCTAGTACATACCATTACATATATTAAGCTCCCAACTGGGGAAGCATATGGAACTCTACTCATGTACTCTACCTCATCATGTGAATTAGGACACTATTCTTTGCTCAGCTTGAAGTGTCCAACCATAGGTGTACCTACCAGTTTTGTATCCTGCATATTAAACCTCTCCAACACCTTGTTCACATAATCCTCTTGAGACAAAATCAACTTGTGATTTTTCCTATCTCTCTTAATACTCATGCCAAAGATTTTCTTTGTTGTTTCCAAATCCTTCATGGCAAATGTGTGAGCTAATTTTACCTTAAGCTTGGAAATATCCTACATGTGTGAACCTACAACAAGCATATCATCTACATACAGCAACAAGATAATATATCTACCATTATCCTATCTCTTAAAATAAACACAATGATCAAATTGACATCTACTGAAACCATGCTCAGTCATAAACCTATCAAATTTCAAATAAAATTGTCTAAGAGCTTTCTTGAGACCATATAAGCTTTTCTTCGACCTGCACACAAGCTTCTCCTTACCCTTGACCTCAAAACCCTCTGGTTGCTTCATATATATTTATTCGTCCAAATCTCCATGAAGAAATGATGTCTTAACTTCAAGCTGCTCAAGATGCAAATCCTCAAAAGCAACTAAAGACAATACAGTCTGAATAGAAGTCATTTTTACTATAGGAGAAAAAATCTCACCAAAATCAATACCTGGTTTCTATGCAAATCCCTTTACTACCAACCTGGCCTTATGTCTCATCTGTCCATTCTCACCTTCCTTTAATCTGTATACCCATTTCTTTTTTAGTGCTCTCTTACCCACTGGCAACTGAACCAAATCTCACATTTGGTTCTCTTTCAAGCAATCAATCTCCTCATTCATGCCAAGCTCCCACTGTTTCTAGGTTTATACCTACATTGCTTCATCAAAACTCTTTGGTTCTCGACTATCAGTGAGCAACAAGTAGAATAATGAAGGGGAATGTCAAATTAGAGGTTTACTTACCCTTTCTCACCTCTTTATGGGAGTCTGAGACTCATTCACTGCTTGCTGTCCGCACAAATTCTCTGTCAGTGACCAATCTCGGTCATCTCTAGGCCTATACATGACCGACATCGGTTCCACCCGATCGACATCGGTTCCTGTCTAACTGATGTATTTGACTGACATCAGTTCTTGTATGACCGATGTCAGTTCCTACATGACCGATGTCGATGTCTGTGTTTTCCTGAGTGTAAAAATTCTTTTTCACGAGCTCATTTTGGATCATCACCTCGTCCAATTCAACATTGCTCTGCTCAAAATTGTTCAGCTTCTTGAGCTGATCACTGTACATCACTTTTTCATTGAAAACAACATCACATCTTCTAATAATTTTATTAGTTCCTAGATTCCACAACCGAAATCCAAAATCTCTAGAGCCATAACTAATAAACATACACCTTATAGACTTAGCATCTAGCTTCTTTCTATTTTCTTTATCAACGTGCACAAAAGCTTCAGAACCAAAATCTCTAAGAAATGAAAGATCTACCTTTTTACCTGTCCAAGCCTCTTCTAGAATTCCACCATCCAGAGCAGTAGAGGGTCCTCTATTAATCTGGTAAATCATAGTGTCTATAGCTTCTACCCAAAATTATAAGGGCAAACTAGCATGCAACCTCATACTCTGTGCATGCTCTAGTATTGTTTTGTTCATCCTTTCAGCAACTCCATTTTGTTGAGGTGTCCTTAGAACCATCCTTTCCCTAAATATTCCATACATAGAACAGTAACTTCTAAACTTATTGCTACAGTACTCACCACCATTGTTAGATCTAAGGCACTTCAATCTCAAACATGTTTCATTCTCAACCAAAGCTTTCCAATTCCTAAATGTGTCAAAAACATCAGATTTCTTCCTTATGCAATAAATCCATACCTTTCTTGTAGCATCATCAATGAAAGTAACATAATATTATGATCCTCCAATAAAAGCTACCTGAGCTGATCCCACAAGTCTGTGTGAACAAGCTCCAACTTGTGCTTCATCTTTGTTGACCTAGTTTTAACAAACCTTACTCTCTTCTATTTTCCAAAAACAAAATGCTCATAGAAATCTAGATCTATGCTTTTCAAATCTGAAAGCTTACCTTTTGACTTAAGAATTTTCATTCCCTTCTCACTCATGTGGCCGAGCCTACAGTGCCACAACTTTGTATCTACATCTGAAGTAGATAATACAAAAGAATAATAATTGGTAATACAATTACATAAATAGAGAGTACCTACTCTCTTACCTCTGGTTATTACAAGTGCACCCTTGGTAACCTTCCAAGATTCAGCTATGAGAGTTACTGTGCAACCCTCATCACCTAACTTTCTTACGAAAATCAAATTTCGCTTCAGGGCTGGGACATGCATGACATCCTTCAATACCCTTGTGTACCCATTCTGTAATTTTAGCTGCACTTTTCCTTTGCCAATAATTTTACAAGGCTCATCATCCCCTAAATAGACTTTTCCAAAATCTCCCTAGACATAATCATTCAAAAATTCTCTATTTGGGGTAGCATGGAAAGAAGCACCAAAATCTACAAGACAAGATTCTAATCTATTATTCAAAGAAAGTGTAAAAGCATCTTGTGCAACAATACCTACAACTTTTGCTTCTTCATTACCTCCATGCTAATTTTCTTCTCTAACTTTCAACCAACAGTCTTTCTTTGCATGCCCTTTCTTTCCATAATTCTAGCAGGTTATCTTTCTTTTTCCATTTTTGGATTTGGATCTATTGCTCACCTTTGACTTAGACCTTGATCTCCCTTGCTTGCACCTCTCTTTTTCCCTTCCCTTACTTTTAATACTTAAAGCATTACCTGATGTCTCCTATGTGCTTTTTCTGCAAATTTCTTCATTCAAGATTACACTAACAACATCATCTACTTTCAAGATATTTGTAGCAGATGCAGTATTACTAACTGCCATTACCAAACTATGCCAACTTTCTGATAAAGATCATAAAATTAAGAGAGCCATAATTTCATCATCAAACACTATTTTGACTAAATTTAACTGATTTACTATTGCATGGAAATCATTTAGATGAGTAGATACAGATCTACCTTCCTGCATATGCAAATTAAATAATTACTTCATAAGATATACCTTATTTAAAGCTGAGGGCTTTTCATATAAATTTGTTGAAGTATCCATTAACTCTATCGTTGACTTTGCCTGTGACAAGTTGGAAATCACAAAAGATGCCAGGCTCAACCTTATAGATCCTAGAGCCTTTCTATCAAGAACATTCCATTCTTCATCTTGCATACCTATGGGTTTGCATGAAACCCCACCCAACGGTAAGTATAAATCTTTATGATATAGATATTCTTCTATCTGCATCCTCCATAATTGATATTTCTTGCCATTGAACTTCTCCATACTTAGTTTTCTTTCTTCTCCCATTGCTTTACTCCCAATCAAATAGAAACCCCTATGAGTGACCTGTAATCAAAACACAGTAAACAGATCTAAACCACCTGTTAGTGAACTTGAGCTCTGATACCACTTGTCAAGATCGTAACAAGAACAATTTATTACTTGTGCAAGCAACTAAACATGGAATTAATCAAAAGTAATAAGTAACTAGAAATCAGAATCAGTAAAGAACATGAGATACAAGAAACAATGAAAACTTGTATTAAACTCTTCTCAGAAGGAAATATAATGAAGAAATATCTCTTTCTTCCACACCTCTCAAATGTACAAATCTCTTTCCCTCAAGAGTTCTCTGTCACAATTACAAACACAATTCAGCAACTTGAATTGATTTCTACCTCATACAAGCTATGAAGATCTATCCCCATTATATAGAATTAGGGATCATGAGTTATGCATTCATAACCATTAGATACACCTCCTAATCAAGAGTTCAAAATAGCCCTGCCAAAAATAGAAACGTGGATTTACAACTAATAGCTAAACTAATCATGCAAACAATCTGTTCTGCCATGAAAATAGACTTTTTAGATGCACAAGTGACCGACATCGGTCCCTATCAGTCTGCACATGACCGACATCAGCCAATTCATAACCGACGTTTGAAGCCTCCAGTTGTTCACTGACCGATGTTAGTGACTATGTAATATAGCAACCTTTACATTCGCTCATTGGTGAAGCTTTTAGCTCCACACCTTAACAATCTCCCACTTGGAGATAAACAACTGCACCTATACCTGTACAGCAACATTTTCTAGCTTATCCTCCATCTTCAAGCTCAATTTTGAAGACCAACAAAAGTTGAATGAAGATTCATCTTCTCCTTTATTACCGTCTTTGTTAACATATCAGTAGGGTTCTTATTTGTATGGATCTTTTCCAGTTTCAACTCACCATCCTCCAATACCTGTCTAATGAAGTGGTACCTAAGCTATATATGTTTGGTTCTTGAATGAAAGGCTGAATTCTTAGCCAAATGAATTGCACTTTGACTATCACTGTATAATTTGCAAATCTCTTGCTCCTTTCCCAACTCTTCCATGAACCGTGTCATCCATATCATCTCCTTGCTAGCCTCTGTGACTGCAATATATTTTGCCTCTATAGTAGACAAGGCAACAACCTTCTGCAACTTTAAAATCCAGCTAACTACCATTCCACCAACAATGAAAACATATCCCATGGTGCTTCTTTTTCCATCCAAGTCACCTACAATATCCGCATCTACATATCCATGTAGAGAAGTGTTTGACACACCATAGTACAAATGCCTACTGTTGGTCACTCGAAGACATCTGAGAATCCACTGAACTGCTTTCTAGTGATCCTTCCCTGGATTGGCCATAAACTTACTGATAACTCCCACTGCTTGGGAAATATCAGACCTAGTACATACCATTGCATACATTAAGCTCCCAACTGTGGAAGCATATGAAACTCTACTCATGTACTCTACCTCATCATGTGAATTAGGACACTATTCTTTGCTCAGCTTGAAGTGTTTAGCCATAGGTGTACCTACTGGTTTTGCATCCTACATATTAAACCTCTCCAATACCTTGTTCACATAATCCTTTTGAGACAAAATCAACCTGTGATTTTTTCTGTCTCTCTTAATACTCATGCCAAGGATTTTCTTTGCTGCTCCCAAATCCTTCATGGCAAATGTGTGAGCTAATTTTACCATAAGCTCAGAAATATCCTGCATGTGTGAACCTACAACAAGAATATCATCTACATATAGCAACAAGATAATATATCTACAATTATCCAATCTCTTAAAATAAACACAATGATCAGATTGACATCTAGTGAAACCATGCTCAGTCATAAACCTGTCAAATTTCAAATACCATTGCCTAGGAGCTTACTTAAGACCATATAAGCTTTTCTTCAACCTGCACACAAGCTTCTCCTTACCCTTGACCTCAAAACCCTCTGGCTACTCCATATATATTTCTTCATCCAAATCTCCATGAAGAAATGCTATCTTAACATCAAGCTACTCAAGATGCAAATCCTCAATAGCTACTAAAGACAATACAGTCTGAATAGAAGTCATTTTTACTACAGGAGAAAAAATTTCACCAAAATCAATACTTAGTTTCTGTGCAAATCCCATTACTACCAACCTGGCCTTGTGTCTCATCTATCCACTCTCACCTTCCTTTAATTTGTATACCCATTTGTTTTTCAGTGCTCTCTTACCCGCTAGCAACTCAACCAAATCCCACATTTGGTTCTCTTTCAAGGAATCAATCTCCTCATTCATGCCAAGCTCCCACTATTTCTAAGTTTTTACCTACATTGCTTCATCAAAACTCTCTGGTTCTCCACTATCAGTGAGCAACAAGTAGAATAATGAAGTGGAATATCAAATTAGAGGTTTACTTACCATTTTTGACCTCTTTATGGGCATTTGAGACTCATTCACTGCTTATTGTCTGCCCAAATTCTCTGTCAATGACCGATCTCGGTCATCTCCAGGACTGTACCTGACCAATGTCAGTTCCACCCGACTGACATCAGTTCCTGTCTGATCGATGTCAGTCACTATTTGACCAACATCAGTTCCTATATGACTGACATCAGTTCCTACATGACCGACGTTAGTGTCTATGTTTTCTTGAGTGTGAATATTCTTTCCTGCGAGCTCATTTTGGATCATCACCTCATCCAATTCAACATTGCTCTCCTCAGAATTGTTCAGCTTCTTGAGCTGATCACTATACATCACTTTTTCATTAAAAACAACATCACGGCTTCTAATAATTTTGTTAGTTCCTAGATTCCACAATTAGAGTCTAAAATCTCTAGAGCCATAACCAATAAACATGCACCTTATAGACTTAGCATCTAGCTTATTTCTATTTTCTTTATCAATGTGCATAAAAGCTTTAGAACCAAAAACTCTGAGAAATGAAAGATCTACCTTTTTACCTATCTAAGTCTCTTGTAGAATTCCACCATTCAAAGCAGTAGAGGGTCATCTATTAATCAGGTAAATTATAGTGTCTACAGCTTCTACCCAAAATTGTAAGGGCAAACCATCATGCAATCTCATACTCCCTGCACGCTCCAGTATTGTTTTGTTTATCCTTTCAACAACTCCATTTTGTTGAGGTGTCCTTAGAACCATCCTTTCCCTATGTATTCCATACATAGAATAGTAACTTCTGAACTTATTGCTGCAGTACTCACCACCATTGTCAGATCTAAGGCACTTCAATCTCAAACATGTTTCATTCTCAACCAAAGCTTTCCAATTCCTAAATGTGTCAAAAATATCATATTTCTTCCTTATGAAATAAATCCATACCTTTCTTGTAGCATCATCAATAAAAGTAACATAATATTGTGATCCTCCAATAGAAGCTAGCTGAGCTAGTCCTCACACGTCTGTGTGAACAGGCTCAAACTTGTGCTTCCTCTTTGTTGACCCAGTTTTAACAAACCTTACTCTCTTCTATTTTCCAAAAACACAATGCTCAAAGAAATCTAGATCTATGCTTTTCAAATCTGAAAGCTTACCTTTTGACTTAAGAATTTTTATTCCCTTCTCACTCATGTGGTCGAGCCTACAGTGCTACAACTTTGCATCTACAACTAAACTAGATAATACAAAAGGAGAATAATTAGTAATACAATTACATAAATAGAGAGTACCTACTCTCTTACCTCTGGTTATTACAAGTGCACCCTTGGTAACCTTCCAAGATTCAGCTGTGAGAGTTATTGTGCAACCCTCATCACCCAACTTTCCTATAGAAATCAGATTCTGCTTCAGGGCTGGGACATGCATGACATCCTTCAACACCCATGTGTTGCCATTCTATAATTTCAACTGCACTTTTCCTTTGCCAATAATTTTACGAGGCTCATCATCCCTTAAATAGACTTTTCCAAAATCTCCCTGGACATAATCATTGAAAAATTCTCTATTTGGGGTAGAATGGAAAGAAACACCAGAACTACAATACAAGATTCTAATCTATTATCCAAAGAAAGTGTAAAAGCATCTTATGCAACAATACCTACAACTTTTGCTTCTTCATTACCTCCATGCTGATTTTCTTCTCCAACTTTCAACTAGCAGTCTTTCTTTGCATGCCCTTTCTTCCCACCATTCCAGTAGGTTATCTTTCTTTTTCCATTTTTGGATTTAGATCTATTGCTCATCTTTTACTTAGACCTTGATCTCCCTTGCTTGTGCCTCTTTTTTTGCCTTCCCCTACTTTCAATACTTAAAACATTACCTGATGTCTCCTCTGTGCTTTTCCTACGAATTTCTTCATTCAAGATTACACTAACAACATCATCTACTTTCAAGATATTTGTAGCAGATGAAGTATTATTAACTGTCATTACCAAACTATGCCAACTTTCTGGTAAAGAGCATAAAATTAAGAGAGCCATAATTTCATCATCAAACAATATTTTGATTGAATTTAAGTAATTTACTATTGCATGGAAATCATTTAGATGAGTAGATATAGATCCACCTTTCTGCATATGCAAATTAAATAATTGCTTCATAAGATATACCTTATTTGAAGATGAGGGCTTTTCATATAAATTTGCTAAAGTATCCATTAACTCTATTATTGGCTTTGCCTATGACAAGTTGGAAATCACAAAAGATGCAAGGCTCAACCTTATACATCCAAGAGCCTTTCTATCAAGAACATTCCATTCTTCATTTTGCATATTTGTGGGTTTGCATGAAACCCCACCCAATGGTAAGTATAAATCTTTCTGATACAGATAATCTTCTATTTGCATCCTCTATAATTGATAGTTCTTGCCATTGAACTTCTCCATTCTTAGTTTACTTTTTTCTCCCATAGCTTTACTCCCACTCAAACAAAAACTCTTATGAGTGACCTATAATCAAAACACACTAAACAGATCTGAACCACCTTTTAGTGAACCTAAGCTCTGATACCACTTGTCAGGATCATGACAAGAGCAATTGATTACTTGTGCAAGCAACTAAACATAAAATTAATCAAAAGTAATAAGTAACTAGAAATAAGAATCATCAAAGAACATGAGATACAAGAAACAATGAAAACTTGTATTAAACTCTTCTCAGAAGGAAATACAATGAAGAAATCTCTTTCTTCCACACCTCTCAGATGTACAGATCTCTTTGCCTCAAGAGTTCTCTCTCACAATTACAAACACAATTCAGCTACTTGAATTGACTTTTACCTCATACAAGCTATGAAGATCTATCCCCATTATATAGAATTAGGGATCATGAGCTATGCATTCACAACCATTAGATACACCTCCTAATCAAGGGTTCAAAACAATCCTGCCAAAAATAAAATGCAAACTTACAACTAGCAGCTAAACTAATCATGCAAACAATTCATTCTACCATGAAAATAGACTTTTTAGATGCACAGGTGGCTGACGTCAGTCCTTGTCAGTCTGCACATGACTGACATCGCCAACCTCTAGTCGATCCCTAACTGATGTCGATGACTGTTTAATACCACAACCTTTGCATTCACTCATTGGTGAAGCTTTTAGCTCCACACCTTAATAATCTCCCACTTGGAGATAAACGGCTGCACCTGTACCTATATAGCAACATCTAGCTTTTCTTCCATTTTTAAGCTCAATTTTGAAGACCAACAAAAGTTGAATGAATATTCCACTTCTAATTTGTTACTGGCTTTGTTAACATATCAGCAGGGTTCTTATCTATATGGATCTTTTCTAGCTTCAACTCACCATCCTCCAATACCTATCTAATGAAGTGTTACCTAAGCTATATATGTTTGGTTATTGAATGAAAGGCTGAATTTTTAGCCAAATGAATTGCATTTTGACTATCACTGTATAATCTGCAACTCTCTTTCTCCTTTCCCAACTCTTCCATAAACCGTGTCATCCATATCATCTCCTTGCTAGCCTTTGTGACTGCAATATATTTTGCCTCTGTAGTAGACAAGGCAACAACCTTCTGCAACTTTGAATTCCAACTAACCATCATTCCACCAATAGTGAAAACATATCCTGTGGTGCTTCTTTTGCCATCTAAGTCACCTGCCATATCTGCATCTACATATCCATGTAGAGAAGTATTTGACCCACCATAACACAAATGCCTACTATTGGTCGCTCTTAGATATTTGAGAATCCACTGAACTGCTTTCCACTGTTCCTTCCCTGAATTGGCCATAAACTTACTGACAACTCCCACTACTTGGGCAATATCAGGCCTAGTACATACAATTGCATACATTAAGCTCCCAAATTTGGAAACATATGGAACTCTACTCATGTACTCTACCTCATCATGTGAATTAGGACACTGTTCTTTGCTCAGCTTGAAGTGTCCAGCCATAGGTGCACCTACTAGTTTTACATCCTGCATATTAAACCTCTCCAACACCTTGTTCACATAATCCTCTTGAGATAAAATCAAAATATGATTTTTCCTGTCTCTCTTAATACTCATGCCAAGGATTTTTTTTGCTGCTCCCAAATCCTTCATGGCAAATGTGTGAGCTAATTTTACCTTAAGCTCAAAAATATCCTGCATGTGTGAACCTACAACAAGCATATCATCTACAAACAACAACACGATAATATATTTACCATTATCCAATCTCTTAAAATAAACACAATGATCAGATTGACATCTACTGAAACCATGCTTAGTCATAAACTTGTCAAATTTCAAATACCATTGTCTATGAGCTTGCTTAAGACCATATAAGCTTTTCTTCAACCTGCACACAAGCTTCTCCTTACCCTTAACCTCAAAACCCTCCGGCTGTTCCATATATATTTCTTCATCCAAATCTCTATGAAGAAATGTTGTCTTAACATCAAGCTGCTCAAGATGCAAATCCTCAATAGCAACTAAAGACAATACAATACGAATAGAAGTCATTTTTACTACAGGAGTAAAAATTTCACCTAAATCAATACCTGGTTTCTGTGCAAATCCCTTTACTACCAACCTAGCTTTGTGTCTCATCTATCCATTCTCACCTTCCTTTAATCTATATACCCATTTGTTTTTCAGTGATCTCTTACATGCTGGTAACTTAACCAAATCCCACATTTGGTTCTCTTTCAAGAAATCAATCTCCTCATTCATGCCAAGCTCCCACTATTTTTGGGTTTTTACCTATATTGCTTCATCAAAACTCTCTGGTTCTCCACTATCAGTGAGCAACAAGTAGAATAATGAAGGGGAATATCAAATTGGAGGTTTACTTACCCTTTCTCACCTCCTTATGGGCGTCTGAGACTCATTCACTGCTTGCTATCCACCCAAATTCTCTGTCAGTGACCGATCTCGGTCATCTCCAAGCCTGTACCCGATCGACGTCGGTTCCACCCAACCAACATCAGTTCCTATCTAACCGACGTCAATCACTATTTGATCAACATCAATTCCTATATAACTGACGTCAGTTCCTGCATGACCGACGTCGGTGTCTGTGTTTTTTTGAGTGTGAAATTTTTTTCCCGCAAGCTCATTTTGGATCATCACCTCGTCCAATTCAACATTGATTTGCTCAAAATTGTTCAGCTTCTTGAGTTGATCACTGTACATCACTTTTTCATTGAAAACAACATCACATCTTCTAATAGTCTTATTAGTTCCTAGATTCCACAATCGGAATCTAAAATCTCCAGAGCCATAACCAATAAATGTGCACCTTATAGACTTAGCATCTAGCTTCTTTTTATTTTCTTTATCAACGTGTACAAAAGCTTCAGAACCAAAATCTCTAAGAAATGAAAGATCTACCTTTTTACCTATCCAAGCCTCTTCTGGAATTCCCCCATCCAGAGTAGTAGAGGGTCCTCTGTTAATCAGATAAACCGCAGTGTCTACAACTTCTACCCAAAATTGTAAGGGCAAACCATCATGCAACCTCATACTCCATGCATGCTCCAGTATTGTTCTATTCATCCTTTCAGCAACTCCATTTTGCTAAGGTGTCCTTGGAACCATCCTTTTCCTAAGTATTCCATACATAGAATAGTAACTTCTGAATTTATTGCTGCATTATTCACCACCATTGTCAGATCTAAGGCACTTCAATCTCAAACTTGTTTTATTCTCAACCAAAGCTTTCCAATTCCTAAATGTGTCAAAAACATCAAATTTCTTCCTTATGCAATAAATCCATACCTTTTTTGTAGCATCATCAATGAAAGTAACATAATATTGTGATCTTCCAATAGAAGCTACCTGAGTTGGTCCCCACAAGTATGTGCGAACAAGCTCCAACTTGTGCTTCCTCTTTGTTGACCCAGTTTTAACAAACCTTACTCTCTTATATTTTTCAAAAACACAATGCTCACAGAAATCTAGATATATGTTTTTCAAATCTGAAAGCTTACCTTTTGACTTAAGAATTTTCATTCCCTTTTCACTCATGTGGCCGAGCCTACAGTGCAACAACTTTACATCTACATCTAAAGTAGATAATACAAAAAGAGAATAATTAGTAATACAATTACATAAATAGAGAGTACCTACTCTCTTACCTCTGGCTATTGCAAGTGCACCCTTGGTAACCTTTCAATATTTAGTTATGACAGTTATTGTGCAACCCTCATCACCTAAATTTTGTATGGAAATCAGATTCTGCTTCAGGGCTGGGACATGCATGACATCCTTCAACACCCATGTGTTGCCATTTTGCAATTTTAGCTGCACTTTTCCTTTGTCAATAATTTTACAAGTCTCATCATCCCCTAAATAGACTTTTCCAAAATCTCTTTGGACATAATCATTGAACAATTCTCTATTTGGGGTAGCATGGAAAGAAGCACCAAAATCTACAACACAAGATTCTATTCTATTATCCAAAGAAAGTGTAAAAGCATCTTGTGCAACAATACCTGCAACTTTTGCTTCTTCATTACCTCCATGCCGATTTTCTTCTATAACTTTCAACCAGCAATCTTTCTTTGCATGCCCTTTCTTTCCATAATTTTAGTAGGTTATCTTTATTTTTCCATTTTTGGATTTGGATCTATTGCTCATCTTTGACTTAGACCTTGATCTCTCTTACTTGCGCCTCTCTTTTTGCCTTCCCCTACTTTTAATACTTAAATCATTACCTGATGTCTACTCTATGCTTTTCCTACAAATTTATTCATTCAATATTACACTAACAACATCATCTACTTTCAAGATATTTGTAGCAAATGTAGTATTACTAACTACCATTACCAAACTATGACAACTTTCTGGTAAAGAGCATAAAATTAAGAGAGCCATAATTTCATCATCAAACACTATTTTGACTTAATTTAACTAATTTACTATTGCATGAAAATCATTTAGATGAGTAGATACAGATCCACCTTCCTGCATATGCAAATTAAATAATTGCTTCATAAGATATACCTTATTTGAAGCTGAGGGATTTTCATATAAATTTGCTAAAATATCCATTAACTCTATTGTTGGCTTTGCCTGTGACAAGTTAGAAATCATAAAAGATGCCAGGCTCAACCTTATAGATCCCAGAGCCTTTCTATCAAGAATATTCCATTCTTCATCTTGCATATATGTGGGTTTTCATGAAACCCCACCCAATGGTAAGTATAGATCTTTCTGATATAGATAATCTTCTATCTGCATCCTCCATAATCGATAGTTCTTGCCATTGAACTTCTCCATTCTTAGTTTACTTTCTTCTCCCATTACTTTACTCCCACTCAAACAGAAACCCCTGTGAGTGACATGTAATCAAAACACACTAAATAGATCTAACCACCTATTAGTGAACTTGAGCTCTAATACCACTTGTAAGGATCGTAACAAGAATAATTGATTACTTGTGCAAGCAACTAAACACGAAATTAATCAAAAGTAATAAGTAACTAGAAATCAGAATCAGCAAAGAACATGAGATACAAGAAATAATGAAAACTTGTATTAAACTCTTCTCAGAAGGAAATACAATGAAAAAATATATCTTTCTTCCACACCTCTCAAATGTATAGATCTCTTTCCTTTAAGAGTTCTCTATCACAATTAAAAACACAATTCAGCAACTTGACTTGATTTCTACCTCATACAAGCTATGAAGATCTATCCCCATTATATAGAATTAGGGATCATGAGCTATGCATTCACGACCATTAGATACACCTCCTAATCAAGGGTTCAAAATAGTCCTATCAAAAATAGAAATGCGGACTTATAACTAACAGCTAAACTAATCATGTAAACAATTTGTTCTCCCGCAAAAATAGACTTTTTAGATGCACAGGTGACTGACATTGGTCCCTATCAATTTGCACATGACCTATGTCAGCCAATCCATAACTGATGTTAGCATCCTCCAGTCGATCCCTAACCAACGTCGGTGACTGTGTAATACAACAACCTTTGCATTCGCTCATTGGCGAAGCTTTTAGCTCCACACCTTAACAATCTCCCACTTGGAGATAAACAACTGCACCTGTACCTGTACAACAACATCTTCTAGCTTCTCCTCCATCTTCAAGCTCAATTTTGAAGACCAACAAAATTTGAATGAAGATTCATCTTCTCCTTTGTTACTAGCTTTGTTAACATATCAGTAGGGTTCTTATCTGTATGGATCTTTTCTAGCTTCAACTCACCATCCTCCAATACCTGTCTAATGAAGTGGTACCTAAGCTGTATATGTTTGATTCTTGAATGAAAGGCTGAATTCTTAGCCAAATGAATTACACTTTGACTATCACTGTATAATCTATAACTCTCTTTCTCCTTTCCCAACTCTTCCATGAACCCTATCATCCATATCATCTCCTTGCTAGCTTCTATGACTACAATATATTCTACCTCTGTAGTAGACAAGGCAACAACCTTCTGTAACTTTGCAATCTAGCTAACCACCATTCCACCAACAATGAAAACATATCATGTGGTGCTTCTTCTGCCATCAAAGTAACCTACCATATATGCATCTACATATCCATGTAGAGAAGTATTTGACTCACCATAGCAAAAATGCCTACTAATGGTCCCTCTCAGATATCTGAGAATCCACTGAGTTGCTTTCCAGTGTTCCTTCCCTAGATTGGCCATAAACTTACTGACAACTCCCACTACTTGGGCAATATCAGGCCTAGTACATACCATTACATACATTAAGCTCCCAACTGCGGGAGCATATGGAACTCTACTCGTGTACTCTACCTCATCATGTGAATTAGGACATTGTTCTTTGCTTAGCTTGAAGTGTCCAGCCATAAGTGTACCTACCAGTTTTGGATCCTGCATATTAAACCTCTCCAACACCTTGTTCACATAATCCTCTTGAGACAAAATCAATCTGTGATTTTTCCTATCTCTCTTCATACTCATGCCAAAGATTTTCTTTGCTGCTCCCAAATCCTTCATGGCAAATGTGTGAGCTAATTTTACCTTAAGCTCAAAAATATCCTACATGTGTGAACTTGCAACAAGCATATCATCTACATACAGCAATAGGATAATATATCTACCATTATCCAATCTCTTAAAATAAACACAATGATCAGATTGACATCCACTGAAACCATGCTCAGTCATAAACCTGTCAAATTTCAAATACCATTGTCTAGGAGCTTATTTAAGACCATATAAGCTTTTCTTCAACCTGCACACAAGCTTCTCCTTACCCTTGAACTCAAAACCCTCTAGCTACTCCATATATATTTCATCATCCAAATCTCCATGAAGAAACACTATCTTAACATCAAGCTACTCAAGATGCAAATCCTCAATAGCAACTAAAGACAATACAGTCTGAATAGAAGTCATTTTTACTATAGGAGAAAAAATTTCACCAAAATCAATACCTAGTTTCTATGCAAATCCCTTTACTTCCAACCTAGCCTTGTGTCTCATCTGTCCATTCTCACCTTCCTTTAATCTGTATAACCATTTGTTTTTCAGTGCTTTCTTACTCACTGGCAACTCAACCAAAACCCAAGTTTGGTTCTCTTTCAAAGAATCAATCTCCTCATTCATGCCAAGCTCCCACTATTTTTGGGTTTTTACCTACATTGCTTTATCAAAACTCTCTGGTTTTCCACTATCAATGAGAAACAAGTAGAATAATGAAGGGGAATATCGAATTAGTCGTTTACTTACCCTTTTTGACCTCTTTATGGGCGTTTGAGACTCATTCACTACTTGTTGTCTACCCAAATTCTCTGTCAATGATTGATCTCGATCATCTCTAAGCCTGTACCTGTCCCACGTCAGTTCCTATCTAACCAACATCAGTCACTATTTAACTGACATCAGTTCCTATATGACCGAGGTCGGTTCCTGCATGACTGACGTCAGTGTCTGTGTTTTCTTGAGTGTAAAAATTCTTTCCCACGAGCTCATTTTGGATCATCACCTCGTCCAATTCAACATTGTTGTCCTCATAATTGTTTAGCTTCTTTAACTGATCACTATACATCACTTTTTCATTGAAAACAACATCACGACTTCTAATAATTTTGTTAGTTCTTAGATTCCACAACCTGAATCTAAAATCTCTAGAGCCATAACCAATAAACATGCACCTTATAGACTTAGCATCCAGCTTCTTTCTATTTTCTTTATCAACGTGCACAAAAGCTTTAGAGCCAAAAACTCTAAGAAATGAAAGATCTACCTTTTTACATATCCAAGCCTCTTATAGAATTCCACTATCTAGAGCAGTAGAGGGTCCTCTATTAATCAAGTA
The DNA here is from genome assembly GCA_037957365.1 of Torreya grandis. Taxonomy (NCBI): domain Eukaryota; kingdom Viridiplantae; phylum Streptophyta; class Pinopsida; order Cupressales; family Taxaceae; genus Torreya; species Torreya grandis. The sequence goes on along the minus strand of JARHVA010010779.1, from coordinate 80,716 downwards.
AATTGTAGTGTCTACAGCTTCTACCCAAAATTGTAAGGGCAAACCAACATGCAACCTCATACTCCATGCATGCTCCAGTATTGTTATGTTCATCCTTTCATCAACTCCATTTTGTTGAGGTGTCCCTAGAACCATACTTTCCTTACATATTCCATACATAGAATAGTAACTTTTGAACTTATTGCTACATTGCTCACCACCATTGTCAGATCTAAGGCACTTCAATCTCAAACTTGTTTCATTTTCAACCAAAGCTTGCCAATTCCTAAATGTGTCAAAAACATCAGATTTATTTCTTATGCAATAAATCCATACCTTTTTTATAGCATCATCAATAAAAGTAACATAATATTGTGATCCTCCAATAGAAGCTACCTGAGCTAGTCCCTACACGTCTGTGTGAACAAGCTCCAACTTGTGCTTCCTTTTAGTTGACCCAATTTTAACAAACCTTACTCTCTTCTATTTTTCAAAAACACAATGCTCACAAAAATCTAGATCTATGCTTTTCAAATCTAAAAGGTTAACTTTTGACTTAAGAATTTTCATTTCCTTCTCACTCATGTGGCTGAGCCTACAGTGCCACAACTTTGCATCTACATCTAAATTAGATAATATAGAAGGAGAATAATCAGTAATGCAATTACATAAATAGAGAGTACCTACTCTCTTACCTCTGGTTATTACAAGTGCACCCTTGGTAACCTTCCAAGATTCAGCTGTGAGAGTTACTGTGCAACCCTCATCACCCAACTTTCTTACAGAAATCAGATTTCACTTCAGGGATGGGACATGCATGACATCCTTCAACACGCATGTGTTGCCATTCTGTAATTTTAGCTGCACTTTTATTTTGCCAATAATTTTACAAGGCTCATCATCCCTTAAATAGACTTTTCTAAAATCTCCCTAGACATAATCATTGAAAAATTCTCTATTTGGGGTAGCATGAAAAGAAGCACCAGAATCTACAACACAAGATTCTAATCTATTATCTAAAGAAAGTGTAAAAGCATCTTGTGCAACAATACCTACAACTTTTGCTTCTTCATTATCTCCATCCTAATTTTCTTCTCCAACTTTCAACCAACAGTCTTTCTTTGCATGCCCTTTTTTTTCACAATTCCAGCAGGTTATCTTTCTTTTTCTATTTTTGGATTTGGATCTATTGCTTATCTTTGACTTAGACCTTGATCTCCCTTGCTTGTGCCTCTTTTTTTCCCTTCCCCTACTTTAAATACTTAAAGCATTACCTGATGTCTCCTCTGTGCTTTTCCTATGAATTTTTTCATTCAAGATTACACTAACAACATCATCTACTTTCAAGATATTTGTAGCAGATCAGTATTACTAACTGTCATTACCAAACTATGCCAACTTTTTGGTAAAGAGCATAAAATTAAGAGAGCCATAATTTCATCATCAAACACTATTTTGATTGAATTTAACTGATTTACTATTGCATGGAAATCATTTAGATGAGTAGATATAGATCCACTTTCCTGCATATGCAAATTAAATAATTGCTTCATAAGATATACCTTATTTGAAGCTGAGGGCTTTTCATATAAATTTGCTGAAGTATCCATTAAATCTACCATTGACTTTGCCTGTGACAAGTTGGAAATCACAGAAGATGCCAGGCTCAACCTTATAGATCCTAGAGCCTTTCTATCAAGAACATTCCATTCTTCATCTTGCATATCTGTGGGTTTGCATGAAACCCCACCCAATAGTAAGTATAGATCTTTCTTATATAGATAATATTCTATCTGCATCCTCCATAATTGATAGTTCTTGCCATTGAACTTCTCCATTCTTAGTTTAATTTCTTCTCCCATTGCTTTACTCCCACTCAAACAAAAAACCCTGTGAGTGACCTATAATCAAAACACACTAAACAGATCTGAACCACATGTTAGTGAACCTAAGCTCTGATACTACTTCTCAGGATCATAACAAGAGCAATTGATTACTTGTGCAAGCAACTAAACATGGAATTAATCAGAAGTAATAAGTAATTAGAAATCAAAATCAGCAAAGAACATGAGATACAAGAAATAATGAAAACTTGTATTAAACTCTTCTCAGAAAGAAATACAATGAAGAAATATCTCTTTCTTCCACACCTCTCAGATGTACAAATCTCTTTCCCTCAAGAGTTCTCTCTCACAATTACAAACACAATTTAGCTACTTGAATTGATTTTTACCTCATACAAGCTATGAAGATCTATCCCCATTATATAGAATTAGGATCATGAGCTATGCATTCATAACCATTAGATACACCACCTAATCAAGGGTTCAAAACAGTCCTACCAAAAATAGAAATGCAGACTTACAACTAACAGCTAAACTAATCATGCAAACAATGTATTCTGCCATGAAAATAGACTTTTTAGACGCACAGGTGACCAACATCGGTCCCTATCAATCTGCCCATGACCGACATCAGACAATCTATAACCAACATCAACAACCTCAAGTCGATCCCTGACCGATGTCGGTGACTGTGTAATACAATAACCTTTGCATTCGCTCATTGGTGAAGCTTTTAGCTCCACACCTTAACAATCTCCCACTTGGAGATAAACAACTGCACCTGTACCTGTACAACAACATATTCTAGCTTCTCCTCCATCTTCAAGCTCAATTTTGAAGACCAACAAAAGTTGAATGAAGATTCAACTTCTCCATTGTTACCAGCTTTGTTAACATATTAGCAGGGTTCTTATCTGTATAGATCTTTTCTAGCTTCAACTCACCATCCTCCAATACTTGTCTAATGAAGTGGTACCTAAGTTGTATATATTTGGTTCTTGAATGAAAGGCTAAATTCTTAGCCAAATGAATTGCAATTTGATTATCATTGTATAATCTACAGCTCTCTTACTCCTTTCCCAACTCTTCCATGAACCGTGTCATCCATATCATCTCCTTGCTAGCCTTTGTGACTGCAATATATTCTACCTCTATAGTAGACAAGGCAGCAACCTTCTACAACTTTAAATTCCATCTAACCACCATTCTACCAATAGTGAAAACATATCCTGTGGTGCTTCTTCTACCATCCAAGTCACTTGCCATATTTGCATCTTCATATCCATGTAGAGAAGTATTTGACCCATCATAGCACAAATGCCTACTACTGGTCCCTCTTAGATATCTGAGAATCCACTAAACTACTTTCCAATGTTTCTTCCCTAGATTGGCCATAAACTTACTGACAACTCCTACTACTTGGGCAATATCAAGCCTAGTACATACTATTACATACATTAAGCTCCCAACTGTGGAAGCATATAGAACTCTACTCATGTACTCTACCTCATCATGTGAATTAGGACACTATTCTTTTCTCAGCTTGAAGTGTCTAGCCATAGGTGTACCTACCAATTTTGCATCTTGCATATTAAACCTCTCCAACACCTTCTAAACATAATTCTCTTGAGACAAAATCAACCTGTGATTTTTCCTGTCTCTCTTAGTACTCATGCCAAAGATTTTATTTGCTACTCCCAAATCCTTCATGGAAAATGTGTGAGCTAATTTTACCTTAAGCTCAGAAATATCTTGCATGTGTGAACCTGCAACAAGCATATCATCTACATACAACAATAGGATAATATATCTACTATTATCTAATCTCTTAAAATAAACACAATGATCAGATTAACATCTACTGAAACCATGCTCAGTCATAAACCTATCAAATTTTCCAATACCATTGTCTAGGAGCTTGCTTAAGACCATATAAGCTTTTCTTCAACCTGCACATAAGCTTCTCCTTACCCTTGACCTCAAAACCCTCCGGCTGCTCCATATATATTTCTTCATTGAAATCTCCATGAAGAAACACTATCTTAACATCAAGTTGCTCAAGATGCAAATCCTCAATAGCAACTAAAGATAATACAATCCGAATAGAAGTCATTTTTACTACAGTAATTAAAATTTCACCAAAATCAATACCTAGCTTCTGTGTAAATCCCTTTACTACCAACCTGGCCTTGTGTCTCATCTATCCATTCTCACCTTCTTTTAATCTGTATACCCATTTGTTTTTCAGTTCTCTCTTACCCACTAGCAACTCAACCAAATCCCATGTTTGGTTCTCTTTCAAGGAATCAATCTCCTCATTCATGCCAAGCTCCCACTATTTTTGGGTTTCTACCTACATTACTTCATCAAAACTCTCTGGTTCTCCACTATCAGTGAGCAACAAGTAGAATAATGAAGGGGAATATCAAATTAGAGGTTTACTTACCCTTTTTGACCTCCTTATGGGCATCTAAGACTCATTCACTGCATGTTGTCTGCCTAAATTCTTTGTCAATGATCGATCTCACTCATCTCCAAGCCTGTACCTGACTGACGTCAGTTCCACCCGATCAATGTCAGTTCCTATCTGACTAACATCGGTCATTGTTTGACTGACATCAGTTCCTGTATGACTGATGTCAGTTCCTGCATGACCGACATTGGTGTCTGTGTTTTGTTGAGTGTGAAAATTCTTTTCTATGAGCTTATTTTGGATCATCACCTCGTCTAATTCAACACTGCTTTGATCACAATTGTTCAGCTTTTTGAGCTGATCACTATACATCACTTTTATGGTGAAAACAACATCACGGCTTCTAATAATTTTGTTAGTTCCTAGATTTCACAACCAAAATTTGAAATCTCTAGAGCCATAACCAATAAATGTGCACCTTATAGACTTTGCATCCAGCTTCTTTCTATTTTCTTAATCAACATGCACAAAAGCTTTAGAACCAAAAACTCTAAGAAATGAAAGATCTACCTTTTACCTATCTAAGCCTCTTCTGGAATTTTGCCATCTAGAGTAGTAGAGGGTCCTCTATTAATCAGGTAAATTGTAGTGTCTATAGCTTCTACCCAAAATTGTAAGGAAAAACTAGCATGCAACCTCATACTCCATGCATGCTCTAGTATTTTTCTATTCATCCTTTCAGCAACTCCATTTTGCTGAGGTGTCCTTGGAACCATCCTTTCCCTGCGTATTCCATACATAGAATAGTAACTTCTAAACTTATTGATGTAGTACTCACCACCATTGTCAGATCTAAGGCACTTCAATCTCAAACTTGTTTCATTCTCAACGAAATCTTTCCAATTCCTAAATGTGTTAAAAACATCAGATTTCTTCCTTATGCAATAAATCCATACCTTACTTATAGCATCATCAATGAAAGTAACATAATACTATGATCCTCCAATAAAAGCTACCTAAGCTGGTCCCCACATGTATATGTAAACAAGCTCCAACTTCTGCTTCCTTTTTGTTGACCTAGTTTTAACAAACCTTACTCTCTTCTATTTTCAAAAAACACAATGCTCACATAAATCTAGATCTATGTTTTTCAAATCTGAAAGCTTACCTTTTGACTTAAGAATTTTCATTCCCTTCTCACTCATGTGGTCGAGCCTACAGTGCCACAAATTTGCATCTACATCTGAAGTAGATAATACAGAAGGAGAATAATCAGTATTATAATTACATAAATAGAGAGTACCTACTCTCTTACCTCTAGCTATTACAAGTGCACCCTTGGTAACCTTCCAAGATTCAGCTATGAGAGTTACTTTGCAACCCTCATCACCTAACTTTCCTACAAAAATGAGATTTTGTTTCAGGGCTGGGACATGCATGACATCCTTCAACACCCATGTGTTGCCATTCTACAATTTCAGCTGCACTTTTCCTTAGCCAATAATTTTACAAGGCTCATCATCCCCTAAATAGACTTTTCAAAAATCTCCCTGGACATAATCATTAAAAAATTCTCTATTTGGGGTAGCATGAAAAGAAGCACCAGAATCTACAACCCAAGATTCTAATCTATTATCCAAAGAAAGTGTAAAAGCATCTTGTGTAACAATACCTACAACTTTTGCTTCTTCATTACCTCCATGCTGATTTTCTTCTCTAACTTTCAACCAACAGTCTTTCTTTGCATGCCCTTTATTTCCATAATTTTAGTAGGTTATCTTTCTTTTTCCATTTCTGCATTTGGATCTATTGCTCATCTTTGACTTAGACCTTGATCTCCCTTGCTTGCGCCTCTCTTTTTGCCTTCCCCTACTTTCAATACTTGAAGCATTACCTGATGTCTCCTCTGTGTTTTTCCTATGAATGTCTTCATTCAAGATTACACTAACTACATCATCTACTCTCAAGATATTTGTAGAAGATGCAGTATTACTAACTGCCATTACCAAACTATGCCAACTTTTTGGTAAAGAGCATAAAATTAAGAGAGCCATAATTTCATCATCAAACACTATTTTGACTAAATTTAACTAATTTACTATTACATGGAAATCATTTAGATGAGTAGATATAGATCCACTTTCCTGCATATGCAAATTAAATAATTGCTTCATAAGATATACCTTATTTGAAGCTGAGGGCTTTTCATATAAATTTGCTAAAGTATCTATTAACTCTACCATTGACTTTGCCTATGACAATTTGGAAATCACAAAAGATGCCAGGCTCAACCTTATAGATCCCAGAGCCTTTCTATCAAGAACATTCCATTCTTCATCTTGCATATCTATGGGTTTGCATAAATCCCCACTCAATGGTAAGTATAGATCTTTCTGATACAGATAATATTCTATCTGTATCCTCCATAATTGATAGTTCATACCATTGAACTTCTCCATTCTTAGTTTACTTTCTTCTCCCATTGCTTTACTCCCGCTCAAACAGAAACCCTTATGAGTGACCTGCAATCAAAACACACTAAATAGATCTAAACCACCTATTAGTGAACCCGAGCTCTGATACCACTTGTCAGGATCGTAACAAGAACAATTGATTACTTGTGAAAGCAACTAAACACGTAATTAATTAGAAGTAATAAGTAACTAGAAATTAGAATCAACAAAAAACATGAGATACAAGAAACAATGAAAACTTGTATTAAACTCTTCTCAGAAGGAAATACAATGAAAAAATCTCTCTTTCTTCCACACCTCTCAGATGTAGAGATCTCTTTCCCTCAAGAGTTCTCTCTCACAATTACAAACACAATTTAGCTACTTGAATTCATTTCTACCTCATACAAGCTATGAAGATCTATCCCCATTATATAGAATTGGGGATCATGAGCTATGCATTCACAACCATTAGATACACCTCCTATTCAAGGGTTCAAAATAGTCCTACCAAAAATAGAAACACAGACTTACAACTAACAACTAAACTAATCATGCAAACAATCCGTTCTGCCATGAAAATAGACTTTCTGGATGCACAAGTGACCGACGTCGGTCCCTGTCAGTCTACACATGACCGACGTCGGTTGATCCATAACCGACATTGGCAGCCTCTAGTTGATCCCTAACCGACATCAGCAACTATGTAATATAGCAACCTTTGCATTCTCTCATTGGTGAAGCTTTTAGCTCCACACCTTAACAAATAGAGGCTCAACTCTTGAATTTGATAAAAATTGAATAAAAATGTGATGCAACCCTATTTTACTTTAACAAACACCAAGGAATCATCAAATGTTGATTTGATAAATGAGCCAAAGTGAAATCCTTTTGGATATTTTATTTAGTCATTCTCTATGAAAATTTTCATGAAAAAAGGAGCATTACAATAAAATTGATGCCATATGGCTATGTCTCTACCAAATTTCCAAAATCCTAGGAAAAAATGTGTTTTATATAATGTGTCTAAATAGTGAATAAATCTAATTTATTATCAGTGGTAAGTTCCTCAATCACTTATTACAGGCCTAAATGGGCCTTTTAAGATTTTTTACATAATCTCTCTTTTATTTCATGCTTTCTTTTCCTATTTTCGTTTCTTTTTCTCACTTTAGGTCATTAGTCTAACCTCATCCTTTGTCTCTTGTTAGTGTTGTCCTGCATGGTTTTTCTTTATGGGTACCTCATTGGTATTATAAATAAGTATGAAAGGTGTATAAGTAAGTATTGATAGTCAAAATTTGGTGCTTAATTACTCTACTAATTTTTTATCTTACGATTTTGTTTATGAATTTGATTTCAAAATCTTGGGTTATCATGTGTGTTTTGGATTTATTCATGTTTGGGTAAATTCAAGTAGAGTATTCATCATTTAAATATATTATCTTGAAACATACATAAAAATAACATTTTAATGGTTTTTGAGTTTTCTTGGATGAAATTAGTACATTTAATATCTTGGGTGTAAAATATATAAGTTTGTCTTCTGTTTTCCATGATGGTCACCAACCCAAAATTGAGTCACTAAAAAAAAGATAAAATAAAATAAAATAAATTTGTGTAAAAACTCAATTCTTGGGTGATAGAAAACCTCTAGGGGGTGATGGATGCCTGATCGGTATTAAAGTAAGGTCGTGTGTGAGATTAAAGACATCTTTGTTGGGGATATAGATGCCTAGTTTGAAGTTGAATAATGTCCATGCAAATGTTATCAATGTATAAATCACTATTCTAATGATCTAAAGTGTATAATATAGTCCTTGAAGGTTACATGAAGTGGTAATAAACTCATATGTTCATAGTAGATAATAAAAATATCATATTTGGTCTTACATTCATTCCCTTATTTTCCTCTCTCAAATTTATTCATGTTTCATGTGTTGCCTTTGTCAGATATTCTAGGTTTTAAGCAATTTATTTAGTTTTAAATTAATTAAGAGAATTTTTCTATTAGAGTTTCTATTTTTTTTGCACAACATGCCCTTATTTATTCTAAAATAATGGTACCTCTTTTTTTTTGGTCTTTTAGAGTTTACTTATTGTGGTCTAGCTGATTCCTACCTTATTTTCCTTTGATAAGTTTATCACTTATATTTTCTTATATTTTTTCAAGTATTTGTCTATTTGAAAGAATTTATAAGCCTCAAACCTTCTATGTTGCATCAATCACATCTAAATGATAAAATTTCATGTTTTTCGCTTTGTTGGAAAATGTATTTTTGACCTTTGTTGTGGTGAGTTCCTAATATCATTCAAAAGGGTGAATTATTTTTGGGACTCTTGCTTCATTTGTTCCCATAAATTCCAAAACTCCTATGATGGTGCACAAATGGTTATTGTATTTACCATATATTTTGACTCGTAACTCTATTTTTTATTTTGTTTTTAGTGTTGTAAAGGTGACATTGAGGTAATTAACATTAATAGTTTGTAGTTTCCCTAGAAAGGAATTGTTGAACTTAAATTTTCTTAGTTTTTAACATATTTAAAAAGGGATATTTTTCCTCAAATTTTTTGTTCCACTTTTTCCAAAAAATATTGAAATGTTTGAAATAGTGCACGTACGGTTAGGTTTTTAGCCATATCATTTCACTCGTAACTCTATTTTCCATGTCATTGGGGCATTGCAAAGGTGACTTGAAATTGAAAAACTTTCATAATTTGTATTTTTATATGAAATTAGTTCATGAAATTATTTTTATTTCTATCCTCCAAAAACCTAAAATGATCTTGTTCCACGTGTCACCAGAAAAGGCCAAAAATCTTGAAATGGTGCATAAGCAGCTACATTTTTAACCATATCTTTTGACTAGATACTCCATTTTTATTCCATTTATGGCATTGGAAAGGTGTTTTAAAAATGATTAATTCTCTTATTTTTTACTTTTTTTCTAAAAAAATGATATTTTCCTTCATAATTCTTGTTCCTCATAGCCTTAAAAAACCAAAATGGTAAACAAGTCTATTTTTTAACCCCTCATCAATTTTTGGAGCATAATGTTTACATCATAACTTAGTTTTTTGGGCCATCAATGGAAATGGGAAGTTGGGTCTAGTATATACATCATGGTACCAATTTTTTTTATAAAGAGTGTCATTTAAATTATTCACATTTTCTTTCAATGTTTTGTTAAATCACTTTTAATTTCTAAATTTAACTTATTTTTTGCCTTTTTGCAAAAAAGAGAAGAATGGATTGTAAAACTTTTAGGGGAAAAGGGAAATCAAGTTAAAATTAAATTCAAAGTTTGGTTTTAGATGGAAAATATTATTCCTCCATTGACCCAATTTTTATTAGTAGCCATCCCAATTCCATTTTGAAGAGCTAGCTATAATTTGATGCTTGGGGGAGGCATTAAACCAGACACTCTCCCTTTATACATTTTCATGTTTTTGTAATGTCATATCTCTTCTTATTAAAACCATTTTCATTATGCCAAATTTGTAGCTGATTGATGGATGTAAACTCAAACTAATGTTATTCAAGCGAGCTTTTTTTTAAATTAAAGTTGTGGAGATTTTATTTCATTACCTATTTATCCATATGGTGGTGGTGTTATTATTCTCACTACTTTCTCATACTTAGACTATTTAATCATGTCTATTGGTGGTTTTGAATATGCTAGCTAAGAATGAGATTGATTTTATGGGTTAGATTTATCAAGAGAATCATATTAGGCTTCATGGTAATAGGCTCTTTCTATGTTTTCAAATTTGAGTTTGCACTTTTTTTTTATCAAATCAGTTAATCTAGGATTAAAATTATTCTAATTTCATTATATATTTTAGTTATTTGTCTTGATTTTAAAGTTTATTTTATTAGTAGTTATAGATTATCAAATGTTATATAGTGGAATGAAAACACTTTAAAATTAGTCATATTTTCCATATTTTAAATTCAAAAATTTGATTATTTTATTTTGACAAACTCAAACGATCATTTTTTTTCTCTTATAAAACATATTTAAACCTACATTAATAAATTAAAAAACTTTCACTTTCATCTAATTTTTTAAAAACTAAAATGATGTTTAAATTTTAGAACTAACACATGCCCTTTGAATTGAAACAATTGTACATTAAATAATTACATTGCCTATTACATTGTGACGTAATAGATACAAACCTTAGGGAGACTTTAGGTTCTCCTCTTAGGAGAGTATGGATGTTCCACCATCTCAACTAATTTGGTGTGACAAATGAACCATCAATAGAATCATAATTTCTAATGACATAATACAATAAAACATGGTTCACCCACTTACAAGTGCATTCATTCATTTTTCTTTATATTTTATACATGAAAATTTATTATTGCATACTAATTTTAGTTTAAATGGAGTAATCTAGACTTTAAAACCCTCTCCCAAAGATAAAGTGTGTACACTCTCAAGTACATTTATTTTTACTTTTACTATAGAATTATACTTCATTTCAATACTATAATGAAAGGGGGGAAATTTTAGAGACAAAAATATGGTATTAAATACTCAAAAAAATGTAGTTTTTACCTATCTTAATCTTACATGACTTGTGCATACACACATGAATCTTATTCACCCATCTCTCACTTCCACATATTTTCTATGTGTCTGACCTTATCAATTTATTTATTCACATGAATGAAATAATTATTATGTGTCTACCCTATTTAAATTCATATTAATACTATCTCTAGATAATCAAACCAATATTCCTTCATTTTATAAAAAATTATCAAAATTGTATTTTACTCAAATTTAGCACTTGTCCAAACCTAGCGTACTAGTCCTATGCAAAGAAATAGTTAATTTTCAAATTCAAATAATTATTATGAGTTAGATTATAAGTTGTACATGTTAGTGGTATGATAAAGTGTACAAATTATCTCATTTTAATACATAATAGGTCTAAAATTGATACCCATTTAGCTATAAATAATCAAGATTACTCAAAGACTTACACATTCAAATGCCTTGCTCTATTCATTCCAATTCAACCATCAATCATAAGGATCAAGTCCTATCCATGTCTAAAGCACAACAAAACCAATCTATTGTTTTCATTTTCCAAGTATCAAAATTTGATCATAGGTTTTATTCATTAACAAAGAACTATTGCACACATAAACCTAATATGCATAAGTAAATTTAGTTTTACTTCCATCTATAGAGTATTGTATGTGCAGGAAGTGCTTATCCATTCAATAGGGAATGGTTGGGGTTAAAATAAATGACCTTATTCCCATTTTTTCAAACCAAAACATAGTGTCAAAAATAGACAAAGGGTTTCAAATAGAAGGATATATGATCTTAAATTCAATGCACATTCATCTCTTTAAAGTGCACATAGAGATAATTTACACAAAGGTGTAGTGTTTTGTAAAAACATCTATATAATAAAAACTCATTCGAATAGAACCACTAAACTGAAAAATATAATTTTAGTCAGTATTTTATAGAGGGTAACAAACTCATCTATACACATATAGAGAATTAGATCCTAGCCCAAGTAACTCATAGTTAATACTCCTAACTTTCATGATTTATGCATTCAATCTTAGACCTAAAGAGTTCAACATAACATTTAGTATCTTAGTCCTCTTATTAATTTCAATGAATAACAAGAGAAATTGTAAAATTGGATTCTACCTTTACATTCATATTCATGTCTATTGTTATAATCTATATAATCTTAATTAGTTCCTTATTTTATCTTATTAGATAACATTAACAAAAATTATGGTAAAACATGAATGGGGTGAGAAGTGGTCTTGGGAATAATGTAGAGAAAAGGGTGAAGAACATTTTTAAAATAATATAATTTGTGAATATTCATCTTAGTGTATTTAGGCATCTATAAAATAACATTTACTATATATATATATATATATATATATATAATGGGGTTTAGGAGCATGATTTTAATAAGAAATGATATAATAATGGTGTTTGAAATGATAATTAGATAGTAAATGGTGTCGGAATAGGTTGGAAAATGTTGTGGGATCAGGGTGTGAAATGGTGTAGGTAATGTTGTAGTTGATGGTTTAGGAACATAGTGGCAAATAGTGTGGAATAAAATTCCTTGTCTAAAAATTTCCCACTACTTAGTGAAAAATGGCCTAAATCTAATTGAGCCACTATGTAATTCTTGAAATAAAAATTATGGGAAGAGAAAAATTATCTCAAAACTCTTCCATATCTCAAGAATATTGCATTTTTTACTTCTTTTTACAATAAAAAGTAAATACTTCCCTCTTAGTTAAAATTTTGTGTTGAATTTAAGGTTATTCTTTTTTTTTACATCTCACTATTTACCCTTATTCTAGTTTAATATAAAATAAGGAATGAACTAGTGAAATGAATTGATCTAATCATATAACTATGAAATTATAGAATTCATATCTACCCAATTAGCTAATACAAAAATAAATAAAAATGATAAATGAATTAGGCTATTAAATTTAAGTGCACAAGATAAGGAATGATCATACCTTATTTTTATTACTAAAATTTATGACTTTGGATCTAAAATATGATTATACATGCTAACAATGTGTTTATTTTAAATTTGATCTGACCTTTGGATTCTCTTTCATAGATTTTCACATTACATGGATTTGACCTAGCATACATCACACTAGATAGATTCACATCTATCTCAATTCTACCATTTGTCTTGTGTAGAGCCATGAAATTTTATTTTTTAATCCATGGTTTTCTTGATGTGGGTTTTATGCACACCAAATAACCTTACGAGTTAGCCTATAAATTCTTAGGAACAATGAATAAATATTCACTCCAAGGCATGAGTTGTAGGGTATTGGTTTTTTTAAACAACATGTTGGTGGAATAACAATGAGCAGAATAATTGTTTACATCAGATGGTTCATATATGATAGGAATCTAGATCTAATTAGGAAGGATGGATTGATGATGAATATAACCTAAGGTGGGCCTAATATAAATAAAATTAAAAATAAGTAAATTAAGGAAATAAATAAGGTTTTTGGATCAAAAAAGATGAAACCTATTGTGCCCTAACACACAAACGCCATTTTTAAATCTAAATAGGGACCCAATATTTGTTAAATCTTAATTTAAGGTCTTATAAACTAGAAGTATATGATGTGGAATTTGAAAATCATAAACATAATGTCATTTCAAAGTTTTATGTATGTTTCAAATTTATAAAATAATTGAACTTGTGCATAATCCATATTATATGATTCACATTTTGCCTTTTATTTTATGTTAACTTAGTGAGTTTATGTTTGATTTATAACAATTGAGTAGATAACCATGATAAAATGTTATGATTTTAGTTTCTTATTTACCTATACTCTATCTTAAATAGGTTATTACATGATTATGTGTATCATGGGTCATCTTGGAGTTAATATACTTTTTCCACATGACATCATTCTACTAAACTAGAGCCTGGATAAGCAACATAATTCACTCAATAAATAAGATAGATGGGATATTGATAGGTGTCACCATAATGATCACCTAACGGTGATGTTAGTATATTTTCTTGTAAAAATTATCCTAGGCAAGTAGAGTAGTGGTATCCATCCATGTGTCATCATTTGTCTCACCCAAAGGTGATTTTAGCTTAGTTCCTTATATGGATTATCATGTGAAAGTGGAGTGGTGAGATCCATCCACATCTAATTATCCCACTTACTTAGAGGTGGCATTAGTAAAATTAATTTTAAAGAGTGTTCTTAGTAACTGGAGTAATGATATCCATCTAGGTGTCACCATCCTACTCACCTAGAGTTGACATCAAAATAGTTCTTCATATAGATTTTCCTATAAAAGTAGTGAGAGTTGTCCACATGTCATCATCCCACTAACCCATGACCAAAAGAACAAAATATAGTGGGACATAAATCAGTTAAAAGTAGAGTATGGATATATAGACACATTTATCTCAACCACATAAGTAGATAACAAAGACATAATGTCAATCTTCAAATTTCAAAAATGAGACATCTCTCACATTATGTTGAGTAGGAATCTAGGAGTAGGTAAAACAAACTATATGTAGATAAAATGAATGAAAATCCATGTTATGAAATTCAAATGGAAATAATAGACATGGAATGGAGTGAAATATATGGTTACCATTAATTTTCATGAATTAACAAATTAATAAATTCAATTCTTAAGGACATCACATCCAAAGTAATAAAATTTGAATTATCGTATCGAATATAATCACATTTCCTTCTAGATATCAAGTTTAAGTTGTGAATTTAGATCTCTATTATGAATAATAAATTATAAACTCTCCAAATTATAGACATTTTCCACATAGAGGTTCAATGGCCTCTTCATATCACAATCTAACTCCTAAATACTTAATTATAGGACTAATTGAGTACACTAACATAACTTTTGATTCATCAACTCTCAGCCATGATTTCAAACATTAATCTAATATTTGGGATGAGGTTGATGTATTCAATCCATATAAGAATAATAATGAGTTTTTAATTTTCATACAGAGGTACAAGGATGACTTTCTATCCAAAAAATGTAGTTGGTCTACACAATGCTATAACCAACCCAGAGGCAATGCCTTACATTGACCTATTATTTGATTCATTTCTGAATAGTAAAATTTATGGGAAAATATTATAGTTTAGACTTATCAAAATTTATTAGTATGAGTTTTTAAAGTGATTTCAAGCCCTAAATGGATCCTAATGAAGTGAAACCCTATGACCAGAATAATTACTTTGGAGAATAGATCCAAGGTGGCATCAACAACTCTGGTCTTTTCCATTTAGGAGGTGAAAGATATTAGTGAAAAGGGGACTTTTAAAAATTATAATGAGGTTGTGTAAGGGGTCAAAAAATCATAATTTTTGGTAGAATCATGGGAGAATACTAACATGTCAGTAATAGACAAAACTTTTATGATGGAAGTAGATAATTCTTCTAGAGATTTTTCATCCTTCTTAATAGATCAATGATCACCTATTGAGGTTTTGAAATGGAATACAAGGGATAATCATCCTTAATATGTTGTGGTTGTGGCTTAGGGGAAGTATAAAAATCCATTGGCACCTTATAAATCAATATTTTCTATCTCCTTTGAAGGAATGTAGCTTTAAACACTTTTGGATATAGAATAAGATATATCAATTTTGGGATGACCTACCATTTTTAAAACTTATGGTCTTCTCTTATAGATATAAATGTATGGATGAAGGAGAAATTTTTGTTTCTTAAAGATGGTAACCTACACAATTTTACTTATGTAAAAGGATATTTCATTATTCTCTTTTATGTAGAAGAGAATATGACTTTTCTGTTTTAGCAACCTTTTTGGTCTTGGAACCACTATGTTCTTGCCTAAAAACCTTGGTTTCCTTCATTCAAACCTCATTATAAGTCCTTCAAAATCAAACCTATTTGGGTAAGGCTACCTTTTTTACCCTTACAATTTTGGAATCCTTTCTATTTCAAATCTATTGGTGATGCATTGGGTAAAATCTTATATATGGATCCCAAGTCCTCTCACCACACTACCATTGCTTAGATTTTAATTAATTTAGATGTTTACATATATCTTACTTGATCCATTGATTTTAAGGTTTAATATTGAACTTAGGATTATTCTCTCAAATTTGAGACATTATCTTTCTATTGTATAAATTGCTTTCAAACAAGCCATCTTGCTTCTTCATGTAAGTTTTCTAAGCAAACTAACATGATCTCCTAGTGGAAAGATGATATCGCTGAGCATTTCATGATTCTAAAAGACAATGAAAGTATTGATTCAAAGTGTGATTTAGATAAACAAAACTAGTTTATGATTTTAGCCCAAAATTAAGTTTGATAAACACCAAAATTTCCTATGCCATTAGGGAAGGAAAATAGAGATCACCAAATTGGAGGTGAGGAGTCAAATAGTGATTTATTGGCATGGTTACCATTGAATAATTAAAAAGTTTCATTTCAAATGTTCATTACTATCATTAATGATTAGGGAGGGGAATGTACAATTTTTGGTAACAAAAAAAAAATTAGATAGAATTTTTTTGCTTCTTTTATTATGACCCCTAGATCATCACACAAAATTAGTTTCGAAGGGTCTTAGTTTCTTTATTGTTTTACATAGTTGCTATGTTTTAGTATTTTTTTTGTTGTTGTAGCATTGGTTTATTTTTTGTTGTTTTTTTAGAGTTTTTTTTTTTTTAGGAATTCATATTCCTTTTGGTTTTGAAGACCATGTCTATATGTTCTTGTATTAGGTAGGGACCCATTTAAATCCCACTTTTACCACTAATAAAAATAAAAATAAATATACATAAGTGTAAATGCTTTTGATAGATACTATAGACTCTCTCTACCAAAAATGACCTATAGGAAAGACATGGCCGATGCATGGCTCCTCATCAATAACATCCATAACAAGTTAAAATAATGGTCTATAAACCTAAGAAGATTTACGACTCAGGGCCCTAATTTTTTTATCCCCATTATTGTCTTAGACTAGGGGTAGGAATTTACATGTCCCTACTAAACAAAATACATGGTTTCTTAACCATTTATTATTTAAATGATATATGGGCCCTCTTTTTGGAAATTATCTTGAGCTCGAAAAAAATCATAGCCTTGAGAGAGATAATCAACTTCAATTTGATCATGTGAATCATAAATAAAGGAATGTTACTAGATGGTAACTTATATATGATATCATATGTGTTAAATTTTGTGACAACAACTATGTATTCAAAATATGAATAACCTTGACAACCATCCATATAATACCAAAATAATAGGATTTATGATGAATTCAATGTCTTCCATGTACATAAGTTATAAAAGAAAAAGAAAAGGTTGGCAAAAAAAATTATCCTATGGTATACTAGACTATATATGATAAGAACATGCCTATACTATTAGTTCCTATAATTAATATTATTTTAAAAATGGGTATCTATTGGTTTTATCCTAAATGTACTATAATCAGGATAGAAGGCACCAAGGCACATCCTTTATACTTACCCTGACTTATGCCTGATAAATCATATGAGTAGGAAATTACTACTCAATTAGCTCATAGTGTTTATGTTGAGTTATGAAGGGATAATCAATAATCTATCCACCCAACCCCTCTTAACATTGGTTGAATGTAATATAAACGGTGGCAGTTCTTCTAGTCTATTGGAAGAATAAGGACTTATTATGGATTTAAATGGGCACCATTTAAAATTGAGAACCTAGGGAGAATGTTAAGGAAAAAATCAAGATATATCAAAGGAAAGTGAAAATAAACTATGGTCACTAATCCTATAACCATGACCATGTGTTCATGAATGTATAAGATGACACTAAGTTTGTTATCAGGATGCAAAGGATAAAAATGTCAATGATTGTATCACAAAGGATCCAATATGATCGCATAATTACTAAGGAATATGAAAATATGATTAAAAACAAATAATGGGTTGATAAACCTATTCATGGAAATCCTCCACACATATAAGTAGACATACATGAGCAAGTTGGTGCATCTAGGGAACCAGGTATTGAAGATATAGTATAGACTACCCCTACACATTTAGTTGTTATTGTTTCCCCTCAACATCCAAATAGTATGGAAAGATATAAATGTCCTACTATAATAGCTAAGATATTCTTCATGTTACCACTAAATCCCTTAACTATCACACAACAATTAAGTCTTCATAATCTCTTGATAAATATTTCCATTGTTTTTCCTCTTAGGTCACCCCTTATGGAAACTACACCAACAAAAATAATGCCCCAATCTCTTAGGTAACCAACTTCACCACCCATGATTCTTCCAGTGTTCAACACTCCCACCATTTCATTACCACTTATTAATACTAAAATCCATTCATCTCCCACTCCACCTTAAACAAGGGTATCCCGTACTATTTCTAAACCACCAATCACCTATAAAATAAAGCCTAAGACTTATCCTATTTCACCCCAAAATGTGGAAGTAGAAAATAAATGAACAAAAATTTCTTGGGAAAGGGATCATAGAATAGAGGGTAAACAAATATTATACTGTATTCAAATCCATGATAGTGAAAAAGAAGACAAAATGGATAACTAAATAAGAATGGGTCTCTAAGATAGACACCAAGGACACATAGTCATTTAGTGAGTTAACTAGAAAGGATGAAGATGAGAATGGACGACTGAAGAAATTACTCAGTTTAGATAAGATATTAGTTGAATCTAAGGAGGTTGATAAAGGATATTTTAGCTTAGTGGTCATGATTTATGTCAAATAAATAAGGATATGTATAAGGGGATGCAGAATTAAAATTTTAAACCTTAACACAGGGTCCATCATCAACTAGACCCCCATGTTTTCCATCTCAATTTATAAATTTGACAATTAAAACAAGTATTTCCCCAATTATCCCCTCTAATATTGTAATTTCAATAATCCATCACTATTTTATAGCTTACGCAATTGCTAATGCTACAATTGGTATAGTATATACTACTCATTTTGTACATTCTTTGGGCTAAATAAATAAGCCTCATATAGTTAAAATGATAACTTTTTCCACTATAGATTTTTTTTAACTATGGGTCCTATTAATACTATTATTAATACTAGGGTTACATATACATTAGTCATAGGTTACTTTTAAAAATATAATTAACACCCTAATGACCTATTCATTCTTTAGTGAAATGAATCCTCAGTCTATATTAATATCAATAGGAGTACATTTTCAAATCATGTTGTCCACATCCATTCTAATACACAGGCCACACCCACTAGGTTGTCTACACAATTAGGAATGCCCATTGGCTAATATTATGACATAGATTCCCCTACAATTTTAATGAACAGGGTATTTGTGAAGGATAAATACATCATTGATACATTGTCACATAAGTAGGTTATTGGATGGAGGAAGGATATACCTCACATGTATACATTAGGGACATATTATCCCATGTTGATGAATCCTCTAGGGTAATCATATTCCATTATTTTAGTTACAAATAAATTAGAGCATCAAGTTGCATTGAAAATTACTCCATGGATTAAACAATTAGAACAAGAGGAAGTAAGAAGGTAGGACATAGTAATTTCTAAACAACCAAAAATCAAGTTCCACCTTGAGAGACAAAATAACACCTTGATGAAGTTTAAAATAAATACAATGGTTATATAAGGAGAAAAAGTTGAATTGGAATTAAGAGAAGACATATTCTCTCTGATGCTGAGAAGAAAATTATATCCTTCTGACTTATATAGATATAGGGAGGACCCTTAAAATTTTGTGGACACTACTAGGGGATTAATTAAATAAATGTTCAAGAGATATGACCAATCTATTCAAAGGTCACAAGAAAGGATTATTTCTATTCAAATTTTGTTTTCAGTTTTAAAGGAAGAATTAAGAGAAACTTAAGAAGGAATGGTCAAGGCTTGATGTACCTGGATATAGTCTGCGCACCGTAATCCAGATGCTGTGAGTACTCCTCTTTGGCTGTGGAGGAATGACACCTGCAAAGAAAAGAAGCTTGGACAAAAGAAGGCGTTAAATGGATAGATGGTGGGTTGTCAAGTGAAAGCTTGATCCCAGAAGTATGAAAACTTCCTTAAGGGATATAAACCCACTAATCAATGGAAAGAAGTGCCTGATAAATAGCTGAATGATGAAGAATTGAAATGATAAAGAAATGGAATGAAAAAGGGAAGCAAAGACTTACGTTAAAGAAGCTGTTGAACTGATCACAGTTGCTGGTGTTGGTTGGTCAAGGTGCTGACATCGGTTAATCTGCCGATGTCAGTTGGGGTAGTGACCGGCGTCGGTCGGGGCAGTTAGCTTGGACGGGGTCTGGGCAGGTCTATGGTCTGTGGACAGAGTCTGGTCAGGGTTTTGGTCTGTGGACAAGGCCAAGGAAGGGTCTAGGTTTGTTAATAGTCTTGAGACAAAGTTTTGGGCTTGGTTGAATGGTCTGGGGTCTGGGTCTGAGAGTCTAGTTGAATGGGCAGAGTGTATGGTCCGATAGAGGACGGAGGAAACAGGGAGGTGGATAAGTCGAGATTCGGATCTGGGTTGGTTAACAGTCTGGTCTAGGGAGATATTGTTTGAAAGCAAATAACTGAAAAGAGAATAAAAACACAGACATTATACTTACCTGTGCCTTGTAAAAGGTGTGTTACTGATGATTCTTGTACCTATTGTTGATGTAGCCTGTGTGGAGAACCTGTTGCTGATGGAGAACCTAAAGCTATTACTGCACTTGAGGGAGAGATTTCGTAGATTGACCGATGGTCCAAGACTAAAGGATTTGAAGGATTCATCAGTTGCCTCCAGAGATTAGCTGATTTCTCATTCAGACCCAAAAAGAGTCTAAAAATTTGGTTAAGTATAATCGACGTCGGTGATTCCGCCAGCGTCAGCCGCCACTTGACCGACGTCGGTGGGGTTAGAATGGGCAAAAAGAGCCACTAAGCCCATTTTTCATCTGCCAAGTGCCCTATCCATTGGAGAATGTCGAGGGTTGGGCTAAATACGCATGAGAGTTTGTTAGGCAGTTAAAGAGAAGTAAGAATAGGTCTTGGGTGAGTCATAGGATGGGAATTAGTCCAAGGCGAGGTGTCCCAAGTGAGGTGTCATGGGTGGTGTGTCCAAGGAGGGGGGGTTAATTCAAAATAAGTTAATTATTTTAAATTAGTAATTATTAGGAATGGGTTAAGAATGGACTAAGGGGGAAAGTGACCAAGGGTTAGACACTATTTAGGTGTCTACATTTGCCCCTTTTTGTCTTGTTGGTTGTTCAAAACAAACTTCAAGACAAAAATAGGAGTCAATTGCCCCAGATATGGGATAAGGTTGATTTCATCTTGTTGGTTGTTCAAGTGAACTGCAAGACAAAAATAGGCGAGAGTTGGTTGCCCCGATTATAGATGAGGTATCCCCCCTCAAAGCAAGAGTCAAGAGAAGGGAACCTGGTATCGGATGCTAATTTGACAAAGAGTGGATGAGAAAAGGGGAAAGATATAATGAGAATGTTTCAAAAGTTGTGATTGCACATACACCACTTCACGAGGATGGTCAGGTCAAATTATCGCAGGTCAAGGGTCAAGGAGTGCCAAAATTGAAATAAGCGGTCCCTAGCATTTAGTCATCTGTTGATTGGGTTATTCAATCTAAGCTGAAGCTCCAATGGTCATCGTGTTCCAGGTATCCCAGGCTTAGGAAGTGCTCCTGAAAACATGAAAAAGTCACAAGTAGTCTGGATCAACTGGCTTGCAATCCTATACTTGTGAAGGTCAAAAGTGTGCACATAATTTTGCTAACAAATCATAAGGTAGCATACATGTAAAAACAACCAAGGCGAAATTGCTTTGGAAGTAGTGGCAGTTTTAGGAGATGGGCATGATCTCCAATGTCTGGTGGATGATGGATGAATGCAAAAGTGATCTTAAGTGTGCCCTAGGGGGCTAAAATGATGTGGTCTGAAGGACTGACTGATGCTGGGAATGATTTTGGTCATTTTGAAGAGGGATGAAGTTTTAAGTCTGCCGACGTTGGTTATAGAACTGATGTCAGTGGCCAAAAGAGGCCGACGTCGGTGGAAATCGGCCAACGTCGGCAGCCTAGGGCACGATTATGCCGATGTCGGTGGTCTGCCAAATCTGACAAAACCAGATTGGCGGCCCACCAAAAGTCATTTGCTATTTGTCCAAGTGAAAAAGTGAGCTTTGGAGTTTAGTGTTTGAAAGTGACTCAAGTTGACTGAGGAGAGGTGCGAGGTGTCAGATAGGCATTGGTGAAGAGAAGGATCAAGTTGGTGATTGATTAGAGGCTGTAGAGGTGTTTGTGGGCCCAAGGAAGTGTGAGAGCAGAGAAACACAACAGAGATGGCAAAGGGGAGTAGAGGACCTGTGGGACGTCCACCACCAGCGGCACCCATTGTGCCACCACACCGGTGATGTCGAGACAAGGTAGGAGGGTCTTTAAGCCCTAGTTGGTTCATTTTGGTTTTGAATTTAGTTTTTGAATTTTTTGTTGTTTTAGGTTGAAATCGAGGGGGAGGGTAGGTAGGAGGGTGGGAAGGGTAGGTAGGAAAGACTAGGAGTCTTTGTAGAGGGTTTGGGGGGTGGTGGGGTGAAAAATGGGGAAGCCCTAAAAATTAGGGCTCACCCCGTTCGGCCCTAGGGCCGAACCAATCGGCGATCCTACCGACGGTGGCCGACCAGAGACCAGCATCGATCACTAACCTACCAACATCAGTCACTAAGTGATCGACGTCGGTTAGGTGAGTGCCATCATTGTCATGCTAACTGATGTCAATGGCTGCCTGGTCAGAAAGAGTGGAAAAAAATGTCAAGTCGAAAGGTTGAAGCTATGCCAAGGGCTCCCTGGGTGTTGGGTTAGGCATAGATAGTCAAAATAGTTGTTAAAATAGGAAGAGTAGGAATAGTTTTAACATGAAATTATCTATGGATGGATGCAGGCAAGGTAGACTCTTATGTTGTGGGATCACCTCCTGACCTTGTTGATGCGGATGCGCAGAGGCGTGTCAGTCAAAGAGTGGGCGCAGATGAGCACAGTCGGGCTAGGTAGGTTGAGACGCTACTGCAGAGTGGCAAGGGACATGAGCCTCATGGTAGCATTGATCGAGCAGTGGGACCATGCCACCAACACCTTCCACCTGCGTACGGGTGAGATGACAGTCACGGTCGAGGACATGTACTAGATTTTGTGGCTGCCAGTTCACAGGGCTGATATCTATGCGTGCTTGAGAGAGGTGCATGATATACACATGGTCATGCTATTTGGGGAGCACGTCATGGAGATGAGCTACCATTCAGCTAGTTTTTTATATGAGCCTTTATACGTGGCAGATGAGGACACACATCGGCTGGTGATTTTGATGATGATCGTCATTACAGTGTATGCGTTGTCGGATGCGGAGGGAGGTAGGTTCTCGGTGGCCATGACTGGAGTTTTGATGGATATGCTAGAGCAAAAGATAGTGTTCACCTGGGTGCTCATCTTTTTGGCCCAGGTATATAGAGAGTTATGGGGCATCAGTCAACAGTGACAATACAGTCTATGTGTAGGCCACCTTCTACACTACTGGGCATATGAGCACATTGTGGTTACCCGATCGCTCAACCTCCTAGTGGCAATCCAGGCCAGCTTTAGGGTTGGGTTCAGGTGATGGCGCAAGGTTATGGTGCAGACATGGGTGGATGGAGTGGTTAGGGATATTGACCACTATTGAGGGGTACTGGAGGCCTTGATTTTGGCAGATATCATTTAGAGACCATATTTGGTGTATCTAGCATTTAGAGACCAGGGTGAGTAGATGGTCGAGATGTAGAGCAGGCGATGGGTCAGAGGTAGACGAGCCGATGAGCTTGAGAGGATTCCAACTGAGAGAGGCGGTGCCAGTACGGGCTGCTACAGGATGTACCTCCCACATTCCCACAGTACAGGTGGGATGATATAGAGACACCGCTCCCATTGCCAGAGGAGATAGAGGAGCACAATTTTGAGGAGTTACAAGCAGGACCTGGGATAGCCGACCCAAGGTGTACAGAGGCCTACATAGCATGGTAGGCAGGGCAGTATACAGGTATACAGGTGGGTCCCCAGCCAGATCTACAGGCTGTCACGAGGGAGTGAGATACAACTTGTGAGGAGAGGGACACTGCACAGCAGGAGAGAGATGCGGCTCAGGCCCAGGTCTCAGTTTTGTAGGGATAGCTGGCAGGGGTTACATGGTAGCTAGCAGAGATGACAGGTCGGGTGGTAGTGCTGACAGGGTAGGTCACTCTATTACAGGGACAGCTAGTTATAGCTCAGGCATAGGCAGTGGTAGGTCAGAGTTTTGGAGGGTAGGGCCCATGGTAGCAGCCATCTCAGTAGCCAGCATTTTCACAGGGGGCAGGGTCATCGGCATTAGTGTACCTAGGCTAGCCACAGCCATAGAGGTCAGGACAGGGCATAGCAATAGGGCAGATGGGTCCACCATAGACTGTATCTCTAGTGAGATACAGTGATGTGCTGGATGAGATCGCGTATTATGAGAGGGCCATCAGGGGGTTCTCTCAGATATAGCGATACTCAGAGATGAGGGTAGAGCAGAGCCAACAGAGGTCGATGTCGTGAGCAACAGCTTCAGGGTCGCACAGACAGTGCAGATCAGAGGGAGGAGAGGATACAGCTTCTTCTCGGCCACCACCTCCACCAACACAGCCACAGCCTTGAGGGCAGCCTTAGAGATTGATTTTTTTGATGTATATACCGGCCTGCGAGCCAAAGATGAGAGATGTATGATGAGAGAGAGAGACAGACATAGATTGTGTCTTATTGTATAAATTTTTTTGTGATATATATATATGATGAGCATTTTTGATTTAGTAACATGTGTAATAAGAAAATGTATGGATGTATTTTGATGTTTATGACATTTTGATGTGATGCATGTGTTGATATTATGTGTTTTGCATATGATGCTATGATGAAAATGAATGTGATGATGAATATGTTTATGAAATGGTTATATGATGATGTTGATTGATTGTGGATGATAGATTATATGATGATGACTTTAGATTAGATGATGATAGATGTGATATTTAATGTTTAACTTGTAGATTATATGATGTGAATGTTTAATGAATTATGATGGATGATATTTATGACTAATGACTTATGATGTTATAATGAAAATGAGAGTATACTAATGATTATGTGAATATGTGATTGATTGTGCTGTGATTGACAAGTGACGAGAGAAGGAGATGGAAGAAAGTGATGAAGAAAATGGCCGAGCTAACCCCAGAAGACCCCATGTCAACTGAGTACTGCCTACATAGCCCCTGTCGTTAGGGCCTTAGGCCGATGTAGTTCTCCCAAGAAGGGAGGAAAAAGATCGAAGTGGTTGATTATTGGTCATGATAAAGATATAGCATTTCCCATATGTCTAAGGGTACATGCTTGAAATGATAAGGAGAAGATGATGCTACAGCTTTTTTACAAATGGTGTAAGTTGTAACATTGGTCGGGGTTTTTTCATTCCTAGCCATGATCCATATTCGTGATGGATGTTTGCTAAAAATGAATTGAGGTTTATTTATGCTTCAGCAAGTATTGGTTTATGCTTGACATAAATTGTGTGGTTGATAGTTTCCATATGTACTATTGTCTATGGAAACTAGAATGATTAGGCTTATGTGGATGGTTTGAAAAGAGTCAGATTGAGTCGGTTTGACAAATGATGTGGTTAAATGTGACCAAAGTATAGGTAGAAAGTAAAAGGCATAAGTGCCCTTTTATTGACAAGGACCAAAAAGACAACATAGACAGGGGTTGTTAGAACCAAGAGCCCCATTTATGCGTTGCATCATAGACCATAGTTATGTTAGAGCGGTAATCAAATCACTTTTGACATTAAAGTGAGCTCGAAGTCCCTTGAGTAGGTGATATGATAGGAGGAAAAGGCAACCCATTTTAGAGTATGGATAACTTTGCCCCTTTTTATAGGAGACCCTGAGACAACTATAAGTCAAGTCCATGACCCGTTTTTTTTTTTTTTTTTTTTTTTTTAGAGCGGACTGATCAATGCAGGAAGTCCACATAAAGATGTCATTTGTTTGGTGGTCATTTTTTAAGCTGATCAATGTGGGAAGCTTCTAATAAAGTGCTACTTGTAACAAGATTTAGTCATAGCCATCCTTCGAGGGAGTGGTCTATACTTTGCTTTATAGATTTAAGGGCTTTTGAATAGCTGTCTTTCGAGGGAGCAGTCTATTAGCTACAGCAATGATAGTGCAGCTGTCCTTCAAGGGAGCAGTCTACTTTTTGATTTGGTTTTGTGACCTTGGATATTTTGACATCTTGATTTAGTTTTGACAGAAGGTTGAGTCATGGACAAGACTTATAGAAGGTCAAGGTCTCCCTTTTATTAGGATGAAGCATCCGTAAATCATAAAAGGGTTGTAGAGGATTTTGTTAATGGAAAAAGGGTGAAATGGATTAAGGATTAAAAGGACAAGGATTGCTTAAGGGATGAGCTCAAGTTAAATGTCAAGTGGATGAATACTCGACTAACAGTAGAATGGTCGTAGATGCAAAGCATTAAGAGGCTCAAGTTCTGGTCGGCCTTCAAGAGAAGACAGATGATAAGTCCCTGATCCATACTTGTGTGTTATGATGTAAGGTCTGAGCCAATTAGGAGCAAATTTTCCTCGTTTACTCCATTCCATATTGGTCACATGTTAGTTCTCTTTGAGGACGTGGTCTCTGATATTGAAATCTCGTTCTCTCAGAGTTTTATTATAGGTGCATTTGATGCGATTTTGATAGACATGGAGATGGTTGAGGGTAGCGAGATGACGCTCGTCGAGTAATTCAAGTTGAGCTAATCAATCTTGACAAAAGTCATCATTAGAAAGAATGTCATGGAGTGAAATGCGAAGAGACGGGATTTGTCCTTTGAGAGGTAAGACAGCCTCTATTCCATACACTAGAGAGAAAGAGGTAGCACCCGTAGAGGTTCTGATGCTAGTGCGGTAGGCCCACAAAGTGAAGGGTATTTGAATGTGCCAATCCCTTCCAGTGTCGTTGACCACCTTCATGAGAATTTTAGTTAGGATTTTGTTGGAAGCCTCGGCCTGCCCATTTTCTTGTGGGTAGTAAGGCGAAGAAAAGCTAAGTTTGATGCCAAATGAGTCACAAAGTTTTTGGATGATCTTGTTTTTACAAGACTTGCCATTGTCGGTGATGATTTTGTGAGGTACACTGAAACTACAGATGATGTGGGTATTGATGAAGTCGACAATCTTGTCAGCTTTTGTCAAGACAAGAAGAATAGCTTCCACCCATTTAGTAAAATACTCGGTGGTAGTGATGATGGATTGATGACGAAGAGATGAATGAGGGTTAATCTCGCTGATGAGATCTAAGCCCCATTGTGAAAATGGCCAGAAATCTTGAGCAACATGTAAGGCATGACTAGGGAGATGAAGCAAGTTAGCATGCTACTGACACTTGATGTAATGCTGAACATAATCGCTACAGTCTTAATGAAGAGTGGGCCAATAATAACCCAGGCGAAGGATGCGCTTGGCAACCGAGTTACCACTAAAGTGTCCTCCACAAATCCCGTCATGGGCTTGTTTAATAGCATGAGAAGCTTCAGTGGAATTTATATAGTGAAGAAGAAGGCCGTCAAAACCTCTTTTATAGAGAAGGCCCCCTAGCATGGTATAGCGAGCGGTGCGCTTGATGAAAGCCCGCCGTGCATTGCTAGAGAGGTTGGGAGGAATGAGAGAATGAGCCAAGTAGTCCTCAAGTTGTTTATACCATACATCTTGTGAACTAGAGTCTATTGTGTGGATGAGATTGATGTCAGTGGAAATGTATGAAGGCAATGGCACACGATGTACCATGACATAAATTCTTGATGAGGATGATGATGAAGAAGGAATATGTGAGGCGAGGGAAGCCATGGTGTCAGCAAACTTATTCATCGATCGAGGAATAGTCTACAATAAATGATGGTCGAAAGATGCTAGAAGAGTGTCAACAAGGTGCTTGTACCTTTGTAAAATTTCATTTTTACAAAGATATGAACCATTGATTTGATTGACGACAAGTTATGAGTCACTGAAAATGCTGATGGACTTGATGTTTAAAGAAAGAGTAGTTTGAAGTCCCAAAATTAAGGCTTCGTATTCGGCCATATTATTGGTACATTCAAAGTCAAGTTTAAAAGATAGAGGCATGGGTTCACCTTCATAGGGAATGAGGATGACCCCTGCACCCCCATCAAGTTGGCATTTAGAGCCGTCGAAAAACATTGTCATTTGGTAGAATGTGTCATCAGTCGAGAGAGTGGCGATAGATTCATCAAGAAACTCGCACTGAGAAGGTTGATTGTCGGGAAGAGGGGCATCCGCTAATTGGTCATCGATTGTTTGCCCTTTGATAGATTTTTGTTGGACAAATTCTAAGTCAAATTCGGCAAGAAGCATGAGCCAACGAGCCATACGCTAGTTTTGATATGGTTTGGAATGCATATATTTGAGGGGATCAGTGTGGGTGACGACAAAGGTTTTGTGATTAAGAAGATAGTGACGGAGCTTGGTAGTGGCAAAGACTAATGCCAAACAGAGTTTCTCGGTATGAGTATACCGAGTTTCATAGTCGATAAGTGTTCAGCTTATGTAATAGACTGCTTGCTCATGGTGTTGCTCGTCTCGAGGCGCGATCATGGCACCTAACGAATGATTGGTTGCTGAGATGTAGAGGTAGAAGGGTTGGTTGTCTTTTGGTGGAATAAGGACTGGTGGAGAGACCAAATAGCATTTGAGGGCGTCAAAAGCCTCTTGGTAATCTTTATCCCATTTAAAAGAGACGTCCTTCTTAAGAAGGTGATGAAAGGGTTGGCAACGGTCAGAAAGCTACAAAATGAAGCGACGGATGGATTGGAGCTTTCCTTGTAGGCTGCAGAGTTGCTTGAGATTAGTTGGAGGTGGCATTTCGAGGATAGCATAGATTTTGGCAAGATCTATCTCGATGCCATGAAAAGAGACAATGAATCTGAGGAGCTTTCCTAAGAGGACCCCAAAGACACATTTCTTGGGGTTAAGACAGACTTGGTACTGAAGAAGATGAGAGAAGATGATTTTAAGGATAGTCAAATGGTCACGACGAAGCTTAGATTTGCCAAGCAGGTCATTGACATAGTATTCCATGATTTTATGGAGGAGATCGTGAAAGATGTAAGTCATGGCACACTGATATGTGGCGCCTGCATTTTTTAGACCAAAAGGCATGACTCTATAGCAAAAAGTTCCCCATGGTGTAATGAAGGTTGTTTTGTGCTGATCTTCTAGTGCAATCAGGATTTGGTTGTATCCTGAAAATCCATCCATGAGTGATAGCATCTCATGGCCAGCCATAAGATCAACAAGTTGGTCAATGTTTGGAAGAGGAAAGTCATCTTTGGGACAAGCTAGGTTAAGGTCACGATAGTCTGTGTAGATTCAGATCCCCCCAGTCACCTTGGTGATAGGAACGATGTTCGAGACCCACTGCAAATAATCGATGGGTTGGAAGAAGGAGACAAAAAGAAGGCACTGAAGCTCTTCTTTTACAAGAAGTGCAACAAGAGGATGCATTTATGAAGCTTTTGCCTAACAGGCTTAGCCTCTAGGTTTCTGACAATGTTATGAGTGGCAATGTTAGGGTCGATGCCAGGCATGTCGGCATAGGTCCAGGCAAAGGCTTTGCGATTATTTGAGAGAAATGTGGTATAGTCGGCCTGCTCCTAAGTGTCTAAAGACTGACCAATCCTTAAGACTTGAGGAACATCAGAAGATGAAAGGTTAATGTCAATGGTTGATTCATTTAACATAACCTATGTTTCAGAAGGAAGGGAGCGCTAAATGAAAGAATCATCGACACCCATATAGGTAAGAATGGCATCATCGTTTATGCAGTGGACTATGTTGATGGTTGCCGATTCATCATCTATCATGCTGGGATAAATGAGAGGGAGAGACTTGGGAACCCCGTTGAGCTGATAGGTTAGGGGTTCCAAGCGGATGGTGTTTATGCAAAAAAAACTAAGAGGGATGGAAACCACCGACTCCGTAGGTGAGGATGGAAGAATAGGCGAGTCGAGAAGAAATTGGTTGATGGTTGGTTTGGGGCAAAGGTTTGTGAAAGCCTCAGTGGGTTCTTGGAAACCTAGTCCATACCGTTTCTTGGCATTATCGTCATTGGGTGTTTCGATAGGCTAATGGGAGCCTTGTTCGTAACATCCAAAGCCAAAACCCTTCCATGCACACCTATAAAGGTAGGTATGGGCAAAGGTGGGGTTGCTAAGAAAGGAGAAATCGGATGTGAATATTTGAGGCGAGGAGGAAGGATTTGATTCAATAGGAGCTTGATCCAGCCCCCCATAGATGAGATTGGTTCGAAGGCTAAGAGGACCATAAGGAATGACCATTCTGATTCGACAGTCATAGTTTGGGTTTTGATGAAGCTGTCCATACTCTTGAGGAGTCTGGAACATGTCTAGGGTAAAGAGGAGATATTCCCCTAGTGAAAGCCTTTGGAAGATGTCGTTCATGGGGTCCTTGGTTGTTAATTGAGAAGATGATGTGGTGGCAACCGTTGTTTGTGTACTAGTTGATGCTTTTGCAGATGGAGACAATGTTTGGGTTGATGCCTTAAGTAGGATAAGAATGTCATTTGGGCTATAGGTCATGTTACAGGTCTTAAAAGGGGATGGGTTGGCAGGAATGACATGGACTTATTTGTCGTGTTCAAATTTGACACAACGGTGAAGTGTTGAAGGGACACAAGCCATGGCACGGATCCAGGGTCGCCCTAAGTGTTGTATTGGAATTCTCCCTCAATGATGTAGAAGAGCTCTGGGATTGTGCGTGGACCAATGCAGATATGAAGGACAACAGTGCCAATAGTGTTAGCGGTGGTGTCATTAAAGGATCTAAGGATTGCGTCAATTTTTGATACGCAATTCTTAGGAAGGGCCAATTGATCAAAGGCATGAGAGGAAATGATATTAATGATGGCGCCCCCGTCAATCATAACTCATTTAATATGGGTTTGATCAACATAGGTTGTGATGAAAAGGGCAGCGTCCTGATCTTCCACGGTAGAGGTAGGAATCTCAGAATTACTGAAAGTGATGGAGGCGATGGGGGATAAAGAATGGACTAAGGCAGCAAGTGGTTGAGGGTCTTCAGGTTGGACTTTCACTGCCTGTAGGGCTTTGATTAGAGCCTGGCGATGCTGGGGGGAGCTTTAGATAAGGTCATAAAGGGTCATCTTCACAGGCGTTTGGTGAAGTTGTTTAATCATAGATTCTATGATTGCCTCTGAAGAAGTGGGTTGGGACGCACCTAAGATGGAGATCTTGGGTTTCGATGGTTGAGGTGCCTAGACAAAAGGATAGGTCCAAGGAATAGCGGTTGTTTCTTTTGCCTTGTGCTTTTGTGACCTAGTGGTTATATGGATAGCATTGATTTCAAATATAGTAGGTGAAGAAGGGGTTATGGTTTGTTGGTGAGATGTTGATATGGTTAAAGAGGTTGGATGGGAAGGTGTCGAGGGTTGGTCAAGAGTGTCCTCAAGGAGAAGAGTGTCTTTCTCCATATAGTGGTGAACGACTGCCTTGAGGGCACAGTAAGTTTTGGTATCGTGTCCTGGCGTGCGATGGTATAAACAAACCTTTGTATCATCGAAACAAGACGGTTTTGACCCGAGGGGTTGGAATGGCTTGATGGAAGGAAGGGTAATGCTAGAAGTCTGCAAAAGTTGGTGTAATATTAAAGCATATGAACCTACTAAGGGGTCTGTGCTTGTTGATGCATGACGAGCTGGTGACTTTTGCTTGGGGGATGTTGAAGAAGGTTTTCATACCACCTTTTGGGTTGGTGGTGCGGTGACAGGTGAAGACGGCACTTTCTTTGTGAGAGGTGCCAAATTTTTGAGAGGGGGTTGACTTGTGGTTGGCAAAGGAAGTAATGGAGGTACTTTGTTTTGGTTAATGGTCGGAGTAGGAAGGACACCGATTAGGGTAGAAGGATGAGGACCTAAGATGGAGGGCAAAGTTGACGGTGGAGGAGAGGTTCACTTTTGTGGTCTAGCAGTCTTCTTTGACTTGGTTGGAAGACTACTTTTGGTTGAGGTTTGGTCCAAGTCCACCTTCACTTGCGAGTGAGTGAGGGTAGAGAGAGGGCGAATGCCAAGTGACTTGATCGGTTTAGATTGGGTAGATGCAGATTTAGAAGCAGAGGTTTGGTTTTTGTTTGGAGTCTTGGGAGATTCTACCTTGGGAGGATTGGCAGCATGAGATGAAAGGGCACGGGAATGTTGAAGAACTTTAAGACGCTCCCACAATCCTCGATGTTCCACTTTCCTTGAGGGGAGAAGTTCTAATTTCTCCACTAGTTGGGAAAATGGTTGAGAGGATGTTGGATGAGGGTGGGATCCTTGAGAAGATGTGTTAGGTGTGGCAGTAGTTTCGGACCCAAGGTGTGTGGGAGTTATAGCTAGATTGTCATTGGTCAAGGAAGATGGAGAGTCAAGTTCTTCTCTTGGTGGAGAAGGAACTGGAGAGTGTGGCTCCTCAAGCGGGTAAAGGGCAGGGATTATGGTGCCCTCCACTTGCGATCGAGGAGTGGGTATGGTCAGGTCCTCCATAGGCAGAAGAAAGGAGGATGGTGAAACTGGTGGTGCCGGTAAGGTTGAGGCATCCTCCAAGATGAGAGAGGTTGATGGAGAACTAACTGGGGAAAGAGGTTCGTCTACACGTGATGGATTGGTAGATGGGTTAACCTCTTGAGGTTGGTTGGGGATGAAGGGCGAGACCGTATTGACCGTTTGAATATCATGTTCATGCGTGTTGTCAATCAAGGTTTGGACATTATTTTGGGTTGGTTGATGATTGGGGAATGGTTGCTTGAAAATATCGATGCCCTAGTTTGGAGGTGCATTGGGATTATCTAGAACGAGCTCTCCCTTTTCAAGCATGTCTTAGACTATGTTTTTGAAGGTTTTACAGTTTCTCGTATCATGACCTTTGACACGGTGAAAATTACAGAAGTCATTTTCCCTATACCACGCAGGGATGGCGCGTGAGGGATCAAATTATGGCGGTGATCAAATCTGGGGAAGGTTGAGAATCCCCTGTCTAACAAGTTTTTCCAGTATAGACACGTAAGATTCTCCAAGAGGAGTATATTATCTTTGAACGTATCTCTGCTAGAATTGACGAGTGGCACTCTGAGATGTGGATGGCTCAGGCTGATTGGATGAAGAGGATGAAGGTCTAACGACCACAGCGTTAGCTGAAGCTTTAGACTTAGGATTTGATGATGAAGGTTTAGAAGAAGAAGAGTCATTAGTCTTAGAGTTGGGGTTCTTGCTCCATAACTTGACTTTATTCTCCTCGATGGCACATAATTCAAGTTTATGGACCATCGTGAAGGCTTCATCGAAAGTACGAAAGGTCTGAACCCTTAAAGTGGAAGAAATGTGTTTGGCGCAAGCTCAGGAGAATAGTTCAATAAGTTCAGTTTGAGGTAAGGAAAAGGAGAGTTGATTGATAAGGCCTCTCCAGTGGGCAATGAAGTCAGCTACTGATTTGTCTTCGAATTGGCGGATAGTGTAAAGGCTTGTGATCGAGACCTTCTTGGTGATGTTAATGGAGAAGTGATCAAGAAAAAGCTGGGCCAGTTGTGTAAATGTGAAGAGGGAATGGCTGGCAATAGAGCTGTACCAGTCAAGTGCAGTGCCAAAAAGGGACATAGGAAATGTGTGCAAGAGCAATGCGTCGTCATGAGCAATAAGGTAACATGCATGTCTGAATGCCTGTAAGTGTTGCTGTGGGTCTTCCTTGCTTTGAAAGTGAGAAAATTTGGGAAGCTCCCACTGGTTGGGGTATGGTCTAATTGGAATGAAAGGATGAATAGGCTCATTACAAATTTGCTCGTATGAGAGAGCATTGCGTGAGCCAGAAATGGAAGTCTCTAAGCTAGACATCTTATCCATCGGCATTTTAATGATATCTGCTGACGGATTGGTGGGTGGAGCGCCCCCTAGATTATAAGGCACTTGGAAGATATTGGGAGGGGCATATGATGTGGATGGTTGCATAAATGCAACATATGGATAGCTGGTTATTGGAGCGAAAGTTGGAGCCAAGGGCATTTGTGTTATGGGGTTGGTTGGCATAAGTTGGATAGGGGCCATCAAGGATGGTTGAGGTGTGGCTACGCTTGTTGACAGGTAAATGGTTACTCTTGTGTTGATAGGTGCAAGAGTAGGGGGAATAGAGACTAGTAGGTTTTGGAAAGGTGTGGGGTTTGGTTGGGTGACTTGAGGTTGAGGGAGTACCGGAACCCCCATGGAGGTAGGTTTAGAAGGAGTGGCCACATTTTGAAGGTAAGACACGGTTGGGTTATTGGTAGAGGTGTTGTCTAGTGGTTGAATTGTAGGGGCTATTGATGTGATTCTTGTGTCAACTAAGGAAGTCAGCATCCCATAAATTGGGTTGCCTAGGGAGTCTTGCATTTGGCTATTCATGAGATAGTGTTGTAAGGCTTTGACATTAAGGTCCAAGAATCATGCGAAATCTTGGTCCCCTTCTGGGATGATAGGAGTTTGAGGCGAGGTTGGACGAGTAGGAGTTCTTTCAGTCTCTGAGTTAAACTCCATTATAGGACTGGTTATAGATGGTGAAGGTGGAAGCGGTTGTTGACTAGCATGGTCAAGAAGGGCCTTGGTTTGACTGCGTGTCAAAACCATTCAAGGCAAAAAAGGATCAGGTTTCAGAAAACTATGTTCTATCAGTCTCAGAAAACCAAAATGAATGTTTAGACAGCCAGAAAGTTGGATTTTAAGCTTGCTATTTTTGGAAAAAAGAAAATAGACAGAGACCAACGTCGGTATAAAAATTGATGTCGGTGAAGGATACTGTTGATGTCGGTCAGATGACCGATGCCGATATAGAGAAGTTGCCGACGTCGGTTATAGGACCGATGTCGGTTACTGTGTTTTCCAAAAACTCAGAAAAAAAGTTTTTAGAAATGGAGAAGACATCCTTACCAGCTCAAAAAAGACAAATAAAAATAGAAAATATGATGATGACAGACAGATCCTAGTGTTAAATCCCTAGAAACAATTTTATTAAGATCATGTGGCTTATGCCTTAATGTGATGTTTGAGGAAGTTGGCTGTAAGAAGGGTCCTAGAATAAGTAATCTAAAGATGGTTTCAGGTATGTTAAGGTGCTCAAAAGTCTGTATTAGCTTCCGTACAGGCCTGGTGCTAAGGAGCAAGCTCCCCTCACTTCACGATTCCAGTGCTTAACTGGTCTCGCTTAGCCAAAATATACTTTCACTATAGTTTAGACTCTGCCAGAGAACAGAGTTGGCTTTCCCCTTGGTGGTGAAATCCAAGTAGGATTGTCGGGTTGGGTAAGGTATCCGCTGGGCGATGAAATCCCAGTCGGGCCTTGTCTCAAGTGAGTTTTATGTTTAATTGAGTGCACATGGTCTAGTTGTGTAACATCAAGTGATCTACGATTTATTCAATATGCGTTTTACTAATTACTAAGTGTGGACTAGAAAGATGCAAGAAAGCAAGAAATGAAATGCAGTAAGTTTTAAAGTCCCAAATCGAAATATTAAATTGGAATGAAGACAAGTTGGAGAAAGGGTTGAAGAAAATGATTTTCTTACTAGTCTAGAAATGCAAGAAAAAGAAAGAAAAAGTTCTTTTTATTTCCTGCTTATGATGTTTTTTTTTTTTTTTTTTAGAAAAGAAAAAAAGAAAGGTGAAGAGGAAGAAGCCTAATGCACCTAAATGAACAAAGAAGAAAGGGAACCCAAGGAAGACCCTAAAGGGGTCCCATCGGGCGTGCCAGAATATTTCTATTCAAATTTTGTTTTCAGTTTTAAAGGAAGAATTAAGAGAAACTTAAGAAGGAATGGTCAAGGCTTGATGTACCTGGATATAGTCTGCGCACCGTAATCCAGACGCTGTGAGTACTCCTCTTTGGTTGTGGAGGAATGACACCTACAAAGAAAAGAAGCTTGGACAAAAGAAGGTGTTAAATGGATAGATGGTGGGTTGTCAAGTGAAAGCTTGATCCCAGAAGTATGAAAACTTCCTTAAGGGATATAAACCCACTAATCAATGGAAAGAAGTGTCTAATAAATAGTTGAATGATGAAGAACTGAAATGATAAAGAAATGGAATGAAAAAGGGAAGCAAAGACTTACTTGAAAGAAGCTATCGAACTGATCACAGTCACCAGCGTTGGTTGGTCAAGGTGCCGACGTCAGTTAATCTGCTGATGTCAGTTGGGGTAGTGACTAGCGTCGGTCGGGGCAGTTAGCTTGGATGGGGTCTGGGCAGGTCTATGGTCTGTGGACAGAGTCTGGTCAGGGTTTTGGTCTGTGGACAAGGCCAAAGAAGGCTCTAGGTTTGTTAACAGTCTTGAGACAAAGTTTTGGGCTTGGTTGAATGGTCTGGGGTCTGGGTCTGAGAGTCTGGTTGAATGGGCAGAGTGTATGGTCCGATAGAGGACAGAGGAAACAGGGAGGTGGATAAGTTGAGACTCGGGTCTGGGTTAGTTAACAGTCTGGTCTAGGGAGATATTGTTTGAAAGCAAATAACTGAAAAGAGAATAAAAACACAGACAGTATACTTACCTGTGCCTTGTAGAAGGTGTGCTACTGATGATTCATGTACCTGTTGTTGATGTAGCCTGTGTGGAGAACCTATTGCTGATGGAGAACCTAAAGCTGTTACTTCACCTGAGGGAGAGATTTCATAGATTGACAAATGGTCAAAGACTGAAGGATTTGAAGGATTCGTCAGTTGCCTCTAGAGATTAGCTGATTTTTCATTCGGACCCGAAAAGAGTCTAAAAAATTGGTTAAGTATAACTGACGTCGGTGATTTTGCTGGCGTCGACTGACACTTGACCGACGTCGGCGGGGTTAGAACGGGCAAAAAGAGCCACTAAGCCCATTTTTCATCCGCCAAGTGCCCTATCCATTGGAGAATGTTGAGGGTTGGGTTAAATACGCACGAGAGTTTGTTAGGCGGTTAGAGAGAAGTAGGAATAGGTCTTGGGTGAGTCATAGGATGGGAATTAGTCCAAGGCGAGGTGTCCCAGGTGAGGTGTCATGGGTGATGTGTCCAAGGAGGGGGGGTTAATTCAAAATAAGTTAATTATTTTAAATTAGTGATTGTTAGGAATGGGTTAAGAATGGACTAAGGGGGAAAGTGACCAAGGGTTAGACACTATTTAGGTGTCTACAAGGATCACCATTTGGGTTCTTAAATAAATGATAAATAACTTACACAGGGTAGCCAAAAACCTATGTGATATCAATCATTTAATAAGGTTTACTAAGACTGCATCCTAGACTAAGTGGGGGGACATAATTAAATTATTCAATAAAATGAAGGATATAGATGGTAAGCTTTATGTTTTAAGCTAGATGACCAAAAATAAAGTGTATAGACATGTAAAACTAATAATAATAACAAAATTTGTATGGGCCAAAAATTATATTACTGTGAAGAGAGATGGCTTGCTTGATTAATATCAAAAGATGTGAACTCTGGTGCAACAATTATTTCATATGCCTATTTTTGAAAATATTTTCTAAGCTACATCTGATAGATTTTAAGCTTAAATTGAAGAAAAAATCTATATAACCAATAATGAAATTATACAAGTAGTGAAATTTTATAAGGACCTAATTATAATAATTGAGACACTTTATGTGGAGGGAAAAGTTACACTAGTCATGCATAATAAGTTGACATACAAGCTCCTATAGTTTTATAATAGGTATTTATTTGATTTTGAATTTATTGATATTGACTTTCATGATATCCATGTATTATATCTAAAATTAGAGGTATCAAACTAGTCAACTTCAGTAGCAAGAGAACCACATGCAACTACTCAAGATATTCAGTCTTTGAGATATACACTAGTGAAATTCTACTTCCAATACTCACTACCATAACTAAATTGGTGGAAAATTATATCATATTCATAGTGATATTGTTTATTCCAATTGTAACTCAAGTTACACTAGCATTTTCATCCAATTCAAGTCCTACAATTATTACCTCATCATTTTCTACTTCCAACAATGCCACATTAGTACTCGCTTAAATGCATATTTATTTACATGATTTGGATAAGTTGGAACTATTAGTTCCTAATTTATTTGGCATATATATATATATATATATATATATATATATATATATAGAAAGAGAGATAGAAATATAATAGTAAAAGAATTCTATTCATGGCATACAACATTGTACATGCATACTTTGCATGAAAATTGACACATCGTTCTATTTTTGGACATGTAAATTTAGACTTTTCTTAACAGATGAGGTGTCCCCGTCCCAAGTTTATATATATTTATATCCTCTTGATCCCAAAGTGAGGAGAATTTTAGGAATCAAGATTAATAATAAATTATAAAGAAAATTTTGTAATTATTTTTTATGTGTAAATCTTGAATTTTCTCCAAACATGTGAATCATTTAAGAAGTTCTATCATTATGGTATCTCAATATCTTGGTTTTACATGAGTTATCTTTTCAATACAGTTATTCATATTTTATTATTGTTAATCTAAATACCTTTTGTGTATTAATAATAACCCCTCCTTGTAGATGTGCAAATATAATATTTCTCTCTCTTTCTATATATATATATATATATATATATATATATATATATATATATATATATATATATATATATATATATATATATATATATATATATATATATATATATATATACACACACACACATACATATAGACTTTTCTTAACAAATGAGGTGTCCCCATCCCAAGCTTATATATATTTATATCCTCTTGATCCCAAAGTGAGGAGAATTTTAGGAATCAAGATTAACAGTTATTCATATTTTATTATTGTTAATCTAAATACCTTTTGTGTATTAATAATAACCCCTCCTTGTAGATGTGCAAATATAATATTTCTCTCTTTCTATATATATATATATATATATATATATACACACACACACACACACACACACATACATACATATATATAACATACATACATACATATATATTACATACATACATACATACATACATACATACATACATACATACATACATACATACATACATACATACATACATATATATATATATATATATATATATACACATACATACATACATATAGACTTTTCTTAACAGATGAGGTGTCCCCATCCCAAGCTTATATATATTTATATCCTCTTGATCCCAAAGTGAGGAGAATTTCAGGAATCAAGATTAATAGTAAATTATAAAGAAAATTTTGTAATTATTTTTTATGTGTAAATCTTGAATTTTCTCCAAACATGTGAATCATTTAAGAAGTTTTATCATTAAGGTATGTCAATATCTTGGTTTTACATGAGTTATCTTTTCAATACAGTTATTCATATTTTATTATTGTTAATCTAAATAGCTTTTGTGTATTAATAATAACCCCTCTTTGTAGATGTGAAAATATAATATTTCTATCTCTCTTTCTGTGTGTGTGTGTGTGTGTGTGTGTGTGTGTGTGTGTGTGTGTGTGTGTGTGTGTGTGTGTGTGTGTGTGTGTGTGTGTGTGTGTGTGTGTAAATAGAAAGAGAGATAGAAATATAGCAGTAAAAGAATTCTATTCATGGCATATAACATTGTACATGCATACTTTGCATGAAAATTGACAAATCATTCTATTTTTGGACATGTAATTTTAGACTTTTCTTGAGCGATGAGGTGTCCCCATCCAAAGCTTATATATATTTATATCCTCTTGATCCCAAAGTGAGGAGAATTTTAGGAATCAAGATTAATAGTAAATTATAAAGAAAATTTTGTAATTATTTTTTATGTGCAAATCTTGATTTTTCTCCAAACATGTGAATCATTTAAGAAGTTCTATCATTATGGTATCTCAATATCCTGGTTTTGCATGAGTTATCTTTTCAATATAGTTATTCATATTGTATTATTGTTAATCTGAATACTTTTTGTGTATTAATAATAATCCCCCTTGTAGATGTGTAAATATAATCTTAAAAACATGTAAGCCTTTTATTATATATGGTTAAGTTTACTATATTATTGTCTTCTTAGAATCCTAACTATGATTTATTATTGGTGTGGTTGTAGCATCTTGCAACAAACATTAGTTTATGATTACTTATCAAACCTTTAGTTTAAGTTTTGGCTTAGAAATATTTCATCTTGTTTTATCCATAATCCTTCCTTTCTACCTTACCTTCCCCTCTTTTTGAGTTTATTTTGGTTAGACCCACCATAGGTTAGATCCATCATCAATTCACCCATATAAATTAGGTTTAGATTGATCCATAGTTGAATCTATTATGGTATACAAGCTAATTTTCTCTCCATTATTCCATTAATAGATTGTTTTCAAAACTCAATACCCTTTAACTTGTGCCTTGGAGTGAATCTTGATTTATCAACCTAAAATTGTTAGAGGCTACCTCGTAAAGTTCCCTAGTGTGCATAAAACTAATGAACTCAAAAACTATCAAGGATAAAAAAAAATTACCAATAGGCCAAGATATTGACACAATACTTAGAATTGATTCATGTTGATTGCTTGAAATAATTACAAACCCAAACCATGCTTAAATAAGCCTCAAATTAAAAATTAGAGTTTACATGCAAAATTTGAAAAAAATAAAAATTTAAAAAAATTATTATTTTTAAAAACTCCCAAAATATCCTAAACACTATAATTAGACTATGGGATAGAATTCAATTGAAGTTGATTTCTAGTTCTAAAAATATACAATTTTTAAAAATAGAAAAACCCAAAAAAATAATTAAATCACAATTTTGGACACTCAGATGATCACGTATGGCCTCCAAAAAATATCAAAAACCTTTCTAGGGTAGTAGAATGACCTAGGACAACAAAAACATTTTTGATATTGTAATTTTGGCACGTGAAAGAGCTCAAATAGAGCTACGGGTCAAAAGTTATGGCCTCTTGGCCTATTTTTTCTACATCATTCTCCTCTAGTTGAAAACAATTCAACTCTTACAAGTTTCCTTGATTGTACTACTACCATTTTTCCTTGTCAATCTTATTCAAATACTATTTTATAATCTAAGTGTTGTCTTCTTACTACAATCCTTCCCACTACACTAAATACCTATTATAACTCCCTTGCCTAGTGCTCAGTATCTTCATATCCAAAACCTGCACTATTTTTTCTTTCTTCTTCTTTGGAACTTGTTCCCAATTTATTTCTTCATATTCATCATCTTTATAATCTTATCCATGAAATTTACATAAATCTAAAACATTTAAAACTAGAGATATATCAAAATTTTGTGGTAAACTCACCTCATAAGCATTGTCATTGATTTTCTTCACAATTCTGCATGGTCCAATTTTATTTTACTTCAACTTATTGTATGTGCCTTTTGGAAATCTCTCTTTCATTAATTAAACCATTACCAAATCTCCTTCAAATACATTGGATCTTCTTCTAACATCTTCTACTATTTTATATTTCTCATTACTTTCCTACAACTTTCTTCTTACTCTTTCTTACAATTATTGCATATGCTCTACAAACACTTCTGCATCATCACTAATTCAATCTACAATTAGAAATTGTAACAAATATTAAATACCCATAGGATTTTTCCAATAAACAATTTTAAAATGTGACTTTCCTATTGATCTACTCACTTAACTATTATATATAAACCCAACTTGTGGTAAAGCTAAGACCCATTGCTTTGGCTTCTCTCCCACTATGCATCTCAATAAATTTTCCAAGCTTCTATTCATAACTTTCATCTGTCCATCTATTTGTGGGTGATATGCACTAATGAATTGTAGGTTAGTACCCATATTCTT
Organism: Torreya grandis; assembly: GCA_037957365.1. Taxonomy (NCBI): domain Eukaryota; kingdom Viridiplantae; phylum Streptophyta; class Pinopsida; order Cupressales; family Taxaceae; genus Torreya; species Torreya grandis. The sequence goes on along the minus strand of JARHVA010010779.1, from coordinate 38,488 downwards.
CCACAAAGTCCTCCAAAAATAACTTATAAATTTCATGTCCCTATATAAAGTAATAGTTTTTGGAACACCATGAAATCTCACAATATCCATAAAAATAATTTTACAACTCTAGTGGAATCATTGGTTTTATTATATGAAAATAAATGAACCATTTTAGAAAATATATCTACAAAAACAAAAAATGAATTGTTACCCCTCTCTGTGTTTGGCAATCCCAACACAAAATCCATACTCAAATTTGTCCATGGTCCTCTTAGAACTGATAATGGCATGTATAGTCCAATATTTTTTACATGCCCTTTAGCCACCTGACATATTATACACCTTTAAACATACCTCATCATATCTCTCTTCATATTTGGCCAAAAATACTTTTCCTCCATCAAAGCTATTGTCTTCATCTTACCAAAATGTCCAGCTAAACAACTGCTATGTAATTCTCTTATTATATTATCTCATAAAGACCCAACTAGAATGCATAATTGTTTCCCTTTGAATAGATAACATTCTTGTATAAGATACTCATCATGAATATCATCTATCCCACTAGTTAATGTATTCCTGCATTACTTAACTACCTTGCTAAAATATGGGCCAACATCATATAATTTTTTAATAGCTTCAAATACAACTACTTCATTCACCATAATAGTTAATAATGCTACCTTCCTGCTTAATGCATCAACTACTTAATTCTATTTTATTGATTTATGTTTCAACACAAAAGTATACCCTTGCAAGAATTAAACCCACTTGGCATGCCTACTATTCAACTTTTTTTGTGTATTCACATACTTCAAAGCCTCATGATTTGTAAATAGGATAAACTCTTTAGGCACTAGTTAATTGCTTCAATTTTTTAATGCTTGTATAATTTCATAAATTTTAACATCATAAGTAGAATACTTTGTCTTTACCTCATTTAATTTCTCACTAAAATATGCTATTAGCTTTCCTTCTTGACTCAACACAACACCAATTCCCACAAACAAAGCATCAAAATCAACCTCAAACACTTTGTTAAAATCCATTAATGCTAAAATTGGTCTTTCTATAATATTCTTCTTCAAAATTTCAAAACTTTATGTGGCTTCTCTAGTCCATGCAAATTCCTTCCCTCTCATGCAATCTTTTATTGGTGCCACAATACTACTAAAATTTTTAATAATTATTTTGTAAAAAGTTTCTAAACCATGGAAACTTCTTATCTCTATAATGCTTTTTGGAATAGGCCACTCAAAAATTTCCTTTATCTTTTCTTCATCCATTTTCACACCATCTGTTGAAACTACAAATCCCAAAAATACCAAACTATTTTGCATAAACCTACACTTATTCAAATTTGCATACAACTTCTCTTTTCTTAACAAGTCCATTACCATTCTCAAATGTTGTAAGTGTTCTTATTTATTTTTACTAAATATAAAAATATCATAAAAATAAAAAACCACAAACTTAACAATATCTTGTAGCACTATATTCATCACCCTCATAAATGTGTTATGTGTATTAGATAATCTGAATGGTATCACCATCCACTCATATAGGCCATCCCTGATATTAAATACAATTTATCACTCATCTCCTTCATGAATTCGAATATGATAATTACCACTCCTTAGATCAATCTTGATAAAATATTTTTTATTGCAAGCAAACCCACCATATCATCTAAATAAGGTACAAGAAACCTATACTTTAGTATGATTTTATTAAATGCTCTACTATCCACACACATTATCTATCATCCATATTTATTTAGATTTAGAAATATTGGTGTTGCACATGGACTCATACTCTCCCTTATCACTTTATTCCTTGGCAATTCAATAACCTATTTATTTAATTTTGCATGCTCTATTGGACTCATCCAATAAGTTGCTTGGTTAGGTAGAGCTTATCCTAGAATAAAATCAATGTGATTCTAAATATCTCTCTTAGGTGGTAAACCATATAATAACTCATTGAGCATTACATTTGCATATTATTTCAACACTCTTGTTTCTTCTATTGATATTGGCACCATTTTTGTTTCTTCATTCTTTGCTACTAATGCATAACAAAAACCTACTACCTTCATATCTTGGATAAATTCTTTAATAGAGAGCATGCTCTCTATCTTCTCTTCCTCTTTAAGAGGTAACAAAACTACCTTTGTGCCACCTTTCCAAAAAGTGTATGTGTTCTTTTCTCCATCATGAACTACTTTCCTATCAAATTTCCACTATCTTCTTAATAACACATGACATACATCCTTCAGAATAACATTACACCATATTTCATCATTATAAGTTTTTCCTATAGAAAACTTGATTAATAACCTTTTATATACTATAACCTCATTCCATTCTTAAACCATGAAATATGATAAGGGTTAGGATGCTTTTCACATTGCATATTTAGTTTTTCTATCATTTCTTTAGAAACCATATTTTCACAATGACCACTATCTATAATTACTTTGCATACCTTTCCATCTGAAGTACATCTTTTTCAAAAAATATTTTATCACATCCATGGATCACCACCCTATTTATTATGCAATTGATCCTTCTTTGGAGTGATCATGGTTCTTCTCACTATGAGATTCTCTCCAACATCAACTGTTGTAACTTTAGAATTTTTCTCTTCTATTTTAGCCTCAACTAGATTTATTCTTAGGAGATATTATTGCCTCTTTTCTTTATCTTGATAGTGTGGACACTCAAACTCTCTTTACCCTTATTCTCCACATCTATAATAGGCTTAATATCTAAGCTGATTTAGAAACCATCCTCTAACACCAACATAACCTCATCCTCTCGAAAATCATCTTCCTCTTTGTTGGTATTGAAACCCTTTCCTATTATCATCTTGTATTTATTTACCATGTGATGATTCACCTTTACTATAATTAAATCCACCTCTGGTGGTATTAAACCCACCTCATCCCCTTATTGGAGGGGATCCACCTCTTTTTAGACCAATAGATATCTTTTTAAAAGTTTGTTTTTCTTTTACCTTTAAAGCTAATTGAGAATCCTCCTCCATATTAAGTATTATATGCATGCTTAAATCATATTAAATAGAAAATTTCAAACCATTTACATAACTTGCATCCATTTTCTCTTTTGTTTCATCATGCTCCACTCATATGAAAAGCTTATAAAATTCATTTGTATACTCCTATATATTATGATCTTTTTGCCTCAAATGTTGAAACCTTATATATAGGGTTTGTGTATAATACACAGGAAGAAATTTCTCTTTACCTTTTCTCTATCTCTCTTTTTCTATAGGTTATCCCACAAAATCATTTCATGACCTTTCAATTTTATGCATGCAAACTTTACCTTCTTGTCTTCTCCCATAGTCTTCCACTTGAAGAACTTCTCCATGCTATTCATCTAATCTAAAAACTCCTCTAATTTTAAACTACATCCATAATCTGGAACATCAACCCTAATTCCTTCATTCCTTCCTTCTAAATCATAAACCATCCTCTCTTCCATAAATGGTGGTTGCTCTTGTTATTCTTCTTCTTTCTGAACTTCTTCATCATGATCTGTCTTCCTCATCACCACCTTATCTTTTATACTGATTGGTGATAACCTCTATTAATTGTTTAACTTTCCTCTATAGATCTTGTATAGTCTAGTTCATCTACACAAATCTTTCTCATCCTCTCACCATTTTTTACTCCTCTAAGATTCAAACCTAGCTCTAATACCAGATAATGAAGTCAAAAATTATCAAGAACAAAAAAATTACAAATAGGCCAAGATCTTAAAATAATACTTAGAATTTATTTGTATTGATTGACTTAAATAATTACAAATTGAAATTATTGCTTAAATAAGCCTCAACTCAAAAATTAGAGTTTACATACAAAATTTTAAAAAAAAAACTAAAATCTAGAAAAAATACCTATTTTTAAAAATTCCCAAAATATCCTAAAAAGATCAAAAAATATCCTAAACACTATAATAATACTATGGAATGAAATTCAACTAAATTCGATGTTTGGTTCTAAAAATATACAATTTCTAAAAAAGGAAAAAACCTGAAAAAATAATTAAATCATAATTTCAGACCCTCAAATGATCATGTATGGCCTCCAAAAAATATTTAAAACATTTATAGGCTAGTATAATGTCCTAATATAGAAATAACATTTTTGATATGATCATTTTTGCATGTGGAAGAGCTCAAATAGAGTTACGGGTCAAAAGTTATGGGCTCTGAAAGGTTGGCCTATTTTTTTTGCATCAAAAACCCACATCAAAAGGAATTTATCTAGTGATATAATGAGAGCCTAAATATCTACCTCTACTTATTTTAAAATAATCAATTGAGTTTCATTAGATATTCCAATGAGGTTAACCATGTCTAATTTTGAAATTGGTCAATTGGTTTCACCTTTGTAGCTTTACAGAAGACCTAGGTCAAATAAGGGCACCTTAAGAAAAGATCAGACCTAGTAATTTTACCCAACTAGAAGAGGTCCAATCCCTATTATCACTATGGACCTATCTTGGTTAGTTGGATATGATATTTTTTTTATTGGTGTTACAAATGACTTGAATAGAAACCCTAAAAAATATCTGCCTTCCTCTCATTCTATAGGAAGGATTATTGAAGAACACATGATCTCTTTCAAGATAACTCTAGGAATAATTAATGTGGTTAGTGAGGATTTGGCATGTTTTATTTTCCCATTCACATTATAATTATTGCTTATGATTGGTTTATCAACCTCACATAGGCTTCAATTACCTTTTGGGGATAACTTGAAAGTACTTTATTTATTCTATTTGGATAGGTTACTAGTCCTACTATCATATATCAACATTTTGTAAGTCTTAGGGGAGAGTTTAATGAACCAATCATAGCCTTTAATGCTATATTCCAAAAATTATTTAGTAGACTCAAAACAACCTATAAACCCAACACTGTGCTAAGTGTTGAGTTGTACAGAAATGCCTTAAATCCTACAATGTCAATGTTCTTGCATAGAGTATAATGTTTCATTGACCTACCAATGGCATATGTTGAATATATCAACATTGATAGGAAAATAACTCCCCAATTATAAAGTCAAGCTAGACCACATATTTACCAAAATTATCTAGTGTTGAATTTAATTCCAAATTCTAACTAGAACACTATAGCTTATAATGAAAATCAAGCACACATGTAGTTTCCCTTATCACATGCTACAAAAAACTAAATCCTTAGTTTTTTGAATAACCTTATTCATACATCCCATCAACACTAAATCTAGAATTTAATTCTAGATGGTACTTCTACCACTCAAGGTGAAAATATATACTCTAACAAATCTAAATTTGATGTTATCTAGAGGCTGATGCATAAGCTAAGTAATGAATTATTGAGCATACAAAAAATAATGGGGAGTATTGGTGTAAAATATACAAATTAGAGCTTCATATTCCAAATATATAGTAGGCCTTTCAAAAGTCCTAGAAATAAGGCATAATAATAGCCACCCAATAAGGTGCATGATATAAATATCTTAGAAACAACATTAGCTAATTGGTTTTGAGTTCACAATATAACACAACAGGGAAAACTAGATTGCATATAGTTCTACACTAGTTTTAAAATGTTTCAAGAAGAACTATAAAGATAAGAGAGTTTTGTAAACTAAACAGACCCATCTCCCTCAATTGCATCAGGTCACTGTAGTACAACAATGGTCCTTGAGACCTATGATTTCCCATTTCTAATGGAAGATGATAATGAACCTTAGGATAATACATATAAGATCTACATATTAAATTAATTTTAGAGGAATAATTATAATTTGATGAACAGGAAACCTATTACTACTTCAACTCCTCTGAACAACAATGTTATTACTCCTCCAAATTATAAGGCCAATACTAATCCACCTCCTCATAAAAGGGATGATTATTTAAAAAGTACAAAACCACAAAGTAAATTCAAGTAAAACATTGTGGAGGATGTGAATAATATTAATGCTAATATCACCCTAGATGAATTGGCGTAGATCATTGAGTAGATGGAGTTATTACTCAAGTCCCTAGATAGGATATCCTCTACATATAACAAGTCCATAGCTAACCATTCCAACATGATGGTATATAAAGACAACACTGAAGCAACATCATTTTTGCTAAATTTTAGAATGTTCATAAAGAAAAGGCATAACTATTTGGTTGACTTGGGTGCTTCATCTATTGTGATGCTAACATCCATGTGTAAGAAGCTAAGTTTGACCCATGATAAGTCAAAAAGAATTTTACTATAGTTGTATAATTATTTTGTCCTAGGTGTTCGAGAGTTGACTAATATACATGTCCATCTGGCATTAGATCCACGTGTATACCAATACATGGATATTTTATTCATTGACATTTCAAAATCTTCTAGCCTAATTCTAAGCCATGATTGGTCAAAGACATTTAATGGGTATATGGCCATATATTTATCACACATATGGATCCCTTAAAAAGGATTAACCACCAAATTTAAATAGACATAGAATTGAGTATGAAGTACCTGATAACCAAATACAATGCCAAGAATGAGAAGGTCAGCTTTTCATCTCTATATGTACAAGTGTACACATATACTACCAATCAAGATCTTCATGAACAGAATTTTAAGGTCATTATTAGTTATGGACTCTTCATTTTGATGGAATTAGATTAAAATAAGGTTTAGGTTTTGGCATATCCCTAACAAATTTAGATGGTAAGTAGTACCTAGTTGCATATAAACTTTAGTCACATTAAACTAATAATATATTTAAGTATGAAGATCTAATCCTAGGGATAAAATTCATGTTGAAGCATAAATTTAAGCTATTATAAATATTAAGAGATTCAAAATTATTTTTTAACTAAATCATAAAAAAGTAGCAACACAATCTAGAGTATTTTAAGAAGTATAAACACTGAGCATGAGACTTAATTGAGTCATTTGAGGTGTTTAACATCTGATCCATCCAAAGTGAATAAAATTAGAAAATAAATTTAATAGAATATTTGGATACCAATCTATAACCACTCTAAGAATACATAATTTATAATTTATTTATGGAGCTACTCCTTGCCCCTCTATTCTAGACAATGTGGACAACTTCAAGGTATTTGAGGATGATCAATAGATTATATAATCCATTGGTAGTTATGGGACCTTTGAATTTCAATTGATAGATGAAAAGGATGTTGGTCCCATGTATATAGAATATATATGAGAGTATGGTGTACTATAGTTGAAGGAAAACCACATCCATCTAGGTATGGTTTCTATGGAGTGGGATTTCAATGTAGATCCACAAGCTCAAAAGTAAAATCAGCCTAAAATAACTAAAGCTAATTTCATTAAGAAGTATATAGGCATTGACCAACATCCTCAATATGTGAATATTGGTCTCAGTTACATTCAATGTGAGAAATAAAAGTTGAAGAGTCTATTGACAAAATATAAAGATTTGATTACCTATACATGAATTTTTGAAAATATTTGACCCCAAATTCATTACACATACCATTCCATTCAAGCCATAACACAATCCTTTAAAGTAGGTATAAAGGCCAATTAATCCAATACTAGAACCTCTAATCCAAATAGAGGTATAAAAGATATTGGATGTGAATATTATATTTCCCATTAAGCATTCTACCTAGGTAGCTAATATAGTTCTAGTTAGGAAGAAGAATAGATAAATAAAACTCTTTGTTGACTACAAAAACCTGAATCAAGCATTATAAAATAATAGCTATTATTTTCCCTCCTTAGAAGAGGTAAATTATATGTTCAGTAGCTCTAAGATGATATCTTTTTTTAATGTAGTTTTCAGGCTATAACCCAGTGTTGGTTGAAGCATAAGACATAATGAAGACTACCTTTACCACTAAGTGGAGGATTTTTACATATAAAAGGAAGTATTTTATCCTAATAAATGTAGGATCAACATTATATAGAGTGATTTACTTTGCCTTTCAAGCTTTTTTTATAAATACATCATCATATACATGGATGACCTCATAGTGTATTCAAAAGATAGAACTGATCATGCAAATCATCTACAAAGAGTATTTGATAGATGTATAATATATGGAGTCTCCATTAATCCAAATAGCATCTTTAGAGTTACTAAAATTAAGTTATTGTGCCATATCATCACTAAATATGGATCTCCATTGATCCGTAATGAATTTAGGTTAGTTATAAACTAACACTTCCCAACAACAAAGAGTTATAGTCTTTCTTTAGTAACATAAAATTTTTAAGCAAATCCATTTTTGGATTTACATAGATTTTCAAACCAATAAATTTTATGATGAATCAAGATTTGAAGACAGAGTGGAAAATAGAGGCTAAGAGATCTTTTCACAAAATATATACTACCAATACTCAAACTCTAATTCTAATCAAACTAGACTTAACTAATATTTCTATCTTTATTCGTTCACTTCAAAACACAATATAAGTTTTTTATTTACATAAAATGTGTACAATAATGAACATCCCATTACCTTCATGAATAGTCAAAATTGAAATAATTTATGATATAAAAACATATATGCACTGATCAAAGCTATGCAAAGTTTTAGGCATTATATTCCAAGGAACAAAAAATATGCCATTGACCTAGTTCCAAATATCAAACTTACACATGAATAAAATGAATTGGATGAAATAAGAGGTAAATGGATGGATAAGCTATAAGAGTTTGATTTTTAAATCAAACCATCCAAGATGGTGATAGGCCAAAGAATCATCTAGTTCATGACTAAAACTGATCCATGCATTTGTTTTGAACAAATCAATGAGACTCAGGTAATTGGTGGTGAGTCGGACACTCAAATCATCCATTATTTTCTCATAGACATAATACCCCTAAGATAAATAGAGAGAAAATATGAGAACTTAGGCTTAAATCAACTCATTACATGATCAATAAGGGAGACTACACAAAAATAACTATGAGGGAATCTATTTAAGGTGTGTTTCAAAGGAATAATCCATGGACATCCTAGAAAATCTACATCAAAATAACAGAAATTGACATCCCTCAAGAAATAAAATAAATCACAATTTTTTTTGGATGGGATAATAATGGCCCACATTCTTCAAATCTATGAATAACCATGTTAGAACATACCATGAATGCTAGATGTTTGGAAAAAGCGAGGTGAATGTTTCCATGTCACTATAATGAGTCATAAAAGGATGACCCTTTTCTCAATGGGTACTTGAATTTATTGGGTTAATTAACCCAAACTCTGTAGTAGGACATACATTTGTCTTAACAAATACTGACTATTATACTATATGAATAAAATTTATAGACATAAATTATTATAGAGTACTAGATGTCATCAAATTTTTGGAAGAGAACATATTGACTAAGTTTGGCACTCTAATCTCCTTATTTTGTGATATTTGTCTAGTATTCCATTCTATAGAATTTATTGAGTGGGACTATAACAACCAAATCACTGTCAAAATATCCTTGAACTAATACCCATAAGGGAATGGAGTAGATGAATCCAAAAAAAAGTATATAATGGATTAAATAAATAATTTAGCACAACATAAACCAAGAAAATGACATCTCTTATTGATGTATGAAGTGTGGGTAAATTGAACTAGACACAAGCAATATCTCAAGGCTTCACCTTTTGTAATACTATATACGTAATAACCAATCTTCCCCATTAATATTAATATACCAATATACCAATTTATGCAAGAGTATATTGGAGAAGATGGAATAATATAGACTAGACTACTTGGTATAGTCCAGATGGAAGATGTAATAACTAAAGCACTGCACAACCTCAATAAACATTAAGACATTATCAAAATTAAATTTGACAAAATGTTTAAGATCAATTCCTTTAATATTTTGGACGTTGTGCTTCTAAAGGATAAATCACATGAAAAGAAAGGAAAACATGACAAGTTCACTCTTTTGTAGATTGGACCATGTTAAATATCATATATCCTAGGTAATAATGTCTTTTACTTGAAGGATCTTAGAGGTATGACCTCACATTCCTATTTAATGGATAGCTTTTGAAACATTATTTCATGGTTACTCCAACTAGAGATGTTTTTGAGTGATGATAAGTGGAGATGTATATGTAGGAGTAGATCAGATTTATTACTTTCTAGAATATATTTGATACTTTCTATAATATATTTCCTACTTTATATAATATATATTCTAATTTCTTAGATTAAATGTTTTCTATTTTCTACATTTACTTTTATTATATTAGTTGTTATGATTTCTAGATTAATTTTCTAAAATTACATAACAGTGTAACTAATTTCCTATACTTAAATTACAAAATACTTTCCAAAAATAAGGGGATGATTTAAAAGAATGTGCAATTTATTTTCACAAGGATTTAATCTAACATTAATTTAGATTATGGCATTGAGGTGTGTGTTATGTCTAAATTAGGTTTCACTTGGACTAAATGAGCTCACTAGACCTATGGGATTTACCCTAAGATAGTCATGCAAATTTTATAAAGAATTTTTATTTATAAATATTAACTACACTATTACATGTTAAAAATTGGATGGGAGATAATAAACATAGAAATGGACACATACATTGAAAAAATAAGTCTTATTATATATGCATTTAGTTAATGGTGTTTTTCAACCTTTCTTGTATTTGTGTTTCAAAACAAAATCATCACACAAACTAATATAATATAAGTGAATCAAGTAATCTCTACTAGGGATATGGATGCATGGATATAATTAGAGAAATAATTTGAGTGGAACCAAAGGTATCTCTATGATGGATTTGAATGCCTAGCTATTATTAGAGCAATGCCCATGTTTCCCTTACTATTTGGCTATAGAATCTGAGGTCAAAAAAAAACCTATAATACTCATTAAGGTCTTTGTAAAAGTATCATAACCAAGGTAACTAATTTCATAAAAAAATCACAAACTCAAATCCAAGGAATAGAAGGTATTAGTATGTTGTGTGATGAAGTAGGAGTCTTTTTATGGGGTCTGGTTTATTTATTATTTTCTTAGTAGAGCTAAAGTTTTCTTATGATGCATTACTGATATTTTGGCTTCTCAAATACTCATGAGTATTTCACCCTCTAAATTACCATTTTTTATTTCCTAACACACACACCCCATTTTAAAATCCAAATAGTGACCCACTATTAGTTAAATATCCTAAATTGAGGTCTTGTAAACTAGAAGTCTATGATATGGAATTTTAAAATCATAAACTTGAGTTCATTTAAAAGTTTGTAGAATGTTTCAAAGTTATAAGATAATTGAATTTGTGTATAGAACATGTTAATGATTAAATTTTGGCCTTTAATTTCTCATTAACTCAATGCTTATATGTTTTATTTATGATTGAATGGATAACCATGCTGATGTGTTATGATTTTAGTTGGATATTTAAACATGCTCTATCTTAAATAGGTTATTCCAAGTTTAAGTGTCTCCTCAAGCATCCCAAAGCTCATTTTTGAGTGTGGAGTCCTTTTGGGATATCGCATGACCATGGTGGTATATTTTGGGGGCTTAGAGAGCTCATGTGGGGAGTGCATTTTCATATATTCCAAATGTGAGTAGAATATTATTAAATGTTTTTAATAATTTATATGGTGACTACCATGTTTTGTGAAAGTGGGATTGATTTCCTTGTGTTAGTTAATTCATTTTTATCTTTCATTATCTCCATTTTGACTTCCATTTTTATTTGAATTATGATTGATTTCCTAATTTTTATGGAGTTAGTTGTTTATTGGAAGTGGGATTGACTTCCATGTTTTGTGGAGTTAGTTATTATCTCCTTGTTACTTATGTGAGACTTTTGTGGAGGAGAGATAAGGATGGTGTGTTCCTCCTTAGGTAGGCTTTTGAATAAGCATCACTGGGAGGAGGATGGGTGTTTCCTTGTGGATAATGCCTATCTTAGATAAGCATAGCGTGTTTTCTCTTCTTGGGCTTATTTATTCCATCTTTGTATATATACAAGTGGTGGTGTGACTTTTCATAGGCTGGTGTTTATTTTATAGGGTGTGTTATAATAGATTTTGGTGTGTTTATTTATAGGTACAAGTGTGGCATAACATTTGTGTCATATTGTTTATAAGTTTTAGATTTGGATCAGTAATTCAGATAATTCTTTTGTGAATTCTGGAGGTGATATTCTATCTCTATGAGAGGTTCTCTTTGGAGAGTTTGTACTCTTGTTTTGTTATAATTTTATTAAGGACTTTATTGGTGTATGTATCCCACATTGGGTGAACCACGATATACCTATGTTATGTATTATTTTTATTTTTTTATTTTCTCCATTAAATTAACAATTATTGTGATTAGAGGAATTGATTTTGTGATGCAAGTGGTGCATAGTGAAATTTGATTTTACACATTTAAAATCTGGTTTATGTGTTTTAAATTTTGATTTTATGGTGAATTAAATCTAATTTGATTTCATTTAATTCTTAACACTCATTTAATTTTGTAATTTGGCATCATTCAACTAGCCTAAATCCCATATAAATAACATAAGTCACCTGAACAAGTGGATCACTGAGATATTTCTAGGTGTCACCATCTTTCTCACTCATAGGTGATGTTGATGAAGTTCCTTTTATAGATTATCATAATCAAGTGGAGTAGTGATATCCATCCATGTGTCATCATACGACTCACCTAGAGGAGATGTTAGCAAAGTTCTTTGTATATATTATCTCAAGCAAGAAAAGTGATGAGATCCATCCACATGTCATCATCTCTTTCACCAAGAGGGGATGTCAGTAGAGTTAATTTTATGGATTAATAGATTATCTCAAGCAAGAAAAGTTATGAGATCCATCCACATGTCATCATCTCTTTCACCAAGAGGGGATGTCAGTAGAGTTAATTTTATGGATTATCAAAAGTAAAGGAAGAAATGAGAGACATCTAGGTTTCACCATCTCATTCACATATAGGTGACATCAAGTGAGTTCCTCATACATAAAATCTTGGGAAAATAGAGCAATGAGAGATATCCACATGTCATCATCTCACTAACCTTTGGCCAAAAGAACAAAGTACAGTAGGCCATAGATCAGTTATAAGTGGATTAGTGATACACAAACATATATATCTCAACCACACAAATAGATAAAAAATACATTAATTCTAATATTGAAAGCACATAAAAGAGGCATCTATCACTTTATGTTTATTAGACACCTAGGGGTAGGTAAAATAAACCATATGGAAATTAAATCTAAAAAAATTGATGTTATTAAATTCAAATGGAAAGAATAGATAGTGACTATAGAGAAATATTTTATTACCATTAATTCACATGAATTGTCAATTTAATGCATTCAATTCTCAAGGCCAGTACATCCAAAGAAATATAATTTGAATTATCATATCCATATCAAGTACAAATTATGAATTCAAATCTTTGTCATGACTAATAAATTATAGACTCTCCATATAACATAAATTTTCCACATAGATATTTAATGGCATCCCCATATTTCACTCCAACTCCTTTTACATACTCAATTATAAGAATAACAAAGTATATTGACATAACTTTTGATTCAGTAGCTTTGAATCATGATTTCAAACATTAATATACTATTTGGGATGAGGTTGATGTAATTGATCCATATAAGGTTAAGGATCAGCTTTAAATTTTCACACATAGGTATAAGTATGACTTAATAGAAATAAGAGTGGTTGGTCTACATAATGTTATAAATAAACTAGAGGTAAGGCGCTACATTGACCTTTTAATCAATTTATTTGCAAATAGGAAAATCTCCAGGAAAATCTTTGGGAAAATATTACATTTCAGGCATAGAACTCTAATAGCATACACAAATTGAAAGGCATTCAAGAAATACAATAGACTCCCTCTACCATAAATGACTTATAATCAATACAAGTTTGATTCATGGATCCTCACCAATACCATCCATAATAATTTAAAATAATGGGTTGGCATTCCAAGTAGATTTGAGACTTAGGGCCATACTTATGTTATCTCCATTACCATATTTAGACTAGGGTTAAGAATTGTCATAGCCCTAATAAATAGAATATATGGATTCTTAACCATTTCTTATGTCAATCAGATATGGGTCTCATTATTAGACATTATCCTAACCTCCAACAAAATGATAGCCTTGGGAGAGACAATCATCTCCAATTTAATTTTATGAATAAAAAATCTAGGAAGCTTACCAAATGATAACTTTTATATGATGTCATATGTGGTATATGTTGTGACTATAACTATGTATTCAACATGTGAAGAACCCTAGAAACCATCCATATAATACACAAATAATATAATTTATTATGAATTCAATGTCCTCCATGTGATTAGGTTTGAAAATGAAATGAAAAGGTTAATATAAACATTTTATAATATGGTATACTAGGCCATATATGAGAAGAACATGCCAATACTATCATATTCTATAAAGAAGACTATTAAAAAATGGGCAACTACTAGCTTTATCTTGAAATCACTATAATCAAGATATCAGGTACCAAGGCACACCCTTTGTATTATGCGTAACAAAATGGCTGAGTAAGAAATTGCTACTCAATTATCTCATAGTGTTGATGTTAAGTTATGAATGAATAAACAAGCATCCATCCACCCAAGCTCCTCCCCACATAGAAGTATACATACAAGATCAAGTTGACCCATCTAGGGAAGCAATTATTGAATATATAGTATAGGCTACCCCTAAACATTCATTTATTATTACTTCCCCTCAACATAAAACTAGTATGGAAAGACCTCCAAGTCCTACAACAATAGTTGGGATATTATTTATGTTACTACTATCTCCCTTGACTGTAGTAGAGTAATTAAGTGTTCCTAATTTATTGTCTCATGTTTCCATTATTTCTCCTCCTAGGTTATCCGCTATGGAAACTACACCACCTAGAATATTTTACCAATATCTTAGGCAACCACCTTCACCAACCATTATTCCACTAGTGGTTAGCACTCCCCCATTTCATTACCACGTGTTACCACTGTAATCCCTTCATCTCCCAATCCACCTTATTATGGTCATACCTTACTATTGATAAACCATAAATTATCAATAAAGTAATTCCAATACTCCTATTTCACCCTAAAAGGTGGAATTAAAATGGAAATAGATATAATTTCCTAGGGAAATGGAGGATATAAGAAAGGGTAGACAAAGATCAAATCCTACTCAAATCTATGATAGTGAAGAAGAAGATAAAAATTGATAAATTAATAAAAATAATGCATACGAGCAATGGATATAGATATGATACAAGAGAAAAGGCATACATGAAACCAACATAAGATATATGTGGAAAAACCTCCAAAAGGTAAAAACCCCTTAAAGATTAATCATATTATGAGAAACTAACAAGTACCCAATACAATATTTCTTCCTCTCACTTCTTCTCAATCAATATTAACATAACTTAAAAATGTGTTCTCTACATTTTTGGATTTGTTAGGCAAGGTAATCTGACCATTACAATGTGATCTTTTCCAATCACCACATTAATGGGTCCAACCTGTCCAAAGGTAATTTAATATATTTTATTATTTATTTAAATGAGGATAAAATCATGATAAAAAATAAAATAAATTATTATTTAACCAATGTAATTTTAATGTATTAATGGTACATACATAACACCACATAACCATTAATTGTTCTAATACTCCCCCTTAATGTTAAATGGGGATACATTACGTAATCACCTTTATAACAACAAATTTATAATCCATGAACCATCCACATAATGATTTTAAGGAGGTAACAACATAACAAACTTACACTCCATGAACCATCCACATGATGAGTTTTAGGAGGTACTAATTGAAGGAAACATCTTTCATCATGCTATAGTAACCTTTAAGGGAATGATTCTATGTAAACATAGTCACCCAAATCTATTACACTATTTAACTATAGATACCCAAAGGTATTACACTATCTAACTGCAATCACATAGTCACCTTTAAAGGAGTTACACTATAAAACTATAGATACCCAAAGGTATTACACTATGTAATCACAGTCACATAGTCACCTTTAAAGGAATTACACTATACATCCATATAAACCTAAAGGTTTTTCACTATGTCCCCATAGACACCTTTAAATTAATTACACAGTGTTACCCTAAACCACTTAGATTGATTTTAGGATAACATGATCGTGAGACTACATCTCATAGTGAGAATACATCCAACAATATTTGATGAATAATCAACCAAGCATATTTTGACTCTTTTTTAACATAAAGACCTCCATGTTACTATATTATGGGTAAAATATAGACTTCCATATGAAGTTTAACAAAATCACATAAAGTTTTATATTTTAATGCTTTACAATGAGAATAATTATAGAGAGATATAACACAACCCACATAACTATTAAGAAGTGACATTGTCATGAACACTCCCCCTCAATAAAAACTTTGATAGGATTGAAATAGAATGAACTTCAATATGATTTAGTTCATTGGTTCTACATTGTATTTTTCACCAAATTTATACAACTTTGACTATCACCAAGAAGGTTAGTATAATGAGGAACTTCTAGATGACATTTTTCTAACATCCTTCATAGCCACAAGGCTTCTTTAGAAACTTCCACATGAATTTCTCCAATGGATATTTCCTACACAAAATATAAACACATATCCATAAGTAGAATCATGATAGTATGGTTAGCATCAAAATAACCAAATAAATTAGCATAATCGAAGGAATAATAATATAAATAAAAATTTATAGTTCCTTTTATATACTGTAGTATATATTTTGCTAATTTTTAATGCTCCAAGTATGGATCTTACTTGAATTTAGAAAGTAAAACCCACATCATATGAAATTTCTATCTTATTAATGGTTAGATAAATCAAAATACCAACAAGATATCTATAGAGATTGGTTAGATTTATCACATAGGTTTTGGATCAAACTTAACTTCAACTTCAATAAGAGTAGATGTAAACTTACAATAAAGCATGATAATTTTAACAAACATGTTATGTGATAAAAATATAATAAATTCACTAATAATATGACACTAAGTTAGCCAAACATTATAATATTAGGAATGACTCATATTATAATTTGGGTCCTGAATATATCTTCTTCCTTTTAAAGTTGACACTACAAGTTTGCATTTTATACTAAATTGACACAAAAAATATATTTAAAAATCAAAAAAATTAACATGTTTAATACTTGATTTTGAAATTGAAACAAATATTCTAGTAAGTAAACAACACTAACCACTTAGTTTATTTCAAAACAACTCAAAAAACATAAAGAACCACAACAAGGGCAAAAATTGCAAGTGTCATAGGACAAATTATACACTAAAAGTCATATAAGGAGGCTTCAAATAAAATAAAATACCATTATAATGCATATTAAATGTGTAAAAATCCAAAGATTGACTGGTCACACAACCATCTTTGACAAAAAAAATGACAAGTCAAAAGTGTTAAAAACTTCACACATAAGATTTTACATGGCTAATAACCAGAATTTTTAACTAATTATTTTAAAATAAATAAATTAATTTTTATGAAAAACATATTGGGATTGATATTTGATTTAAGGACCTTTGATCTACAAGTATTTTCCAAAAAACACTAGCAAACTTCCCTTTCTTCAATACAAGACTTCACATGCAAGATACATGATTTAAAATGTATTTAATTATTTTTTATTTTTTAATTAAAAATATTAAATGCATGTAAAATAAGTATCTCTTGACGATATAAAGAAAAAAAATCAATATTTTTGAAAAATACAAGTCAACACATAGGAGGACCATCATGTGCTTGCATGGAACAAAATATTTAAAAATTCTTTGATTTAATAAATATAACATTAACAATTATACTAACCATTGTATTTTTATTTTCATGGCAACAAAAAAAAATGGTGCACCTATATAATTTGGCAATAGCAGGGGAGCTTAGGGAGATCAAATCAAGTCTTGAAAACTCCTAAAACACCTTTCACATGCCCTTTCATGCATTTACCAAGACCAAATATGAGGTTAAGAGTCAAAAAATGATTTTTTCTACTTTTTCTACTACACAGAGCTTACAATGGTGACATTGGATGAAGAAAAATAGCCATATCTAAATTAATTTTCTAGGTAACTCTCTAAGAAGTTTTATAACACTAAAAATTTGATAAATCATCCAACAACCATCAAAGGAGACTATAGACTGATAAAAAAATAGTTTTTGATAGATTTTTTCCTTTAGGGAGTTGTACATAGCATTTATGGGGAGAAGAAAATAAAAAACAAGATTTTATACTCCTTAGGATCTAAAGTAGTATTTAAATGCCTAATCTACCTAATTTATTCCTTATAGACCATAAAAAGATCAAAAATTATGCAATGATTTTTTTTAAAGAATTTTTTACCTCATAGGTCATACAAAGATGCTTGGGAGGATACATATATTTTGAAATCACCTAGAGGGGTCCAAATTAGGTGAATTAAAGGTTAAAAAATCATTGAAATAACCAAATTGAGCCAATGGAGGGTTTAGAATTGAGATTTTCTGGCCAAAAACTAAAAATATACTAATTTTTATGTTTTACATGCTAAAAAAATAATGTTGGGAAGAGACAAATAAATTAAAAATCTTCAAAAACTACCTTAGAGGCTCTAATGAAGCTTATAAATGCTAAGAGACTAATTTTTGACTAATTTAGATAATAAATAATAGTAAATACTATTGAAATAAATTTTTCTTACTAGATCCCTAGGTAGAATATCATACCATATGCCATGTAAGTCCTCCACATGGTTAAAAATGACCTGAAAATGGCTTTGATTGGCTAGATCTATCAAATAATGCTTGAAGTACATATATGATGAACTTGAAAAAGTGAGAAGCTTAAAAACACTCTCGTGAATGTGCCATAAGATAAATAGGCAGATTTTTGAGCAAAAATGAGCATGAACATAGCTCAACAAGATTGATCTACAACCTTTCCACTTGTTCAACACATCACAATCTCTGATACAATGATAAATTAATCAAAACAATGCATATGAGAAAGGGATCTAGATATGAGATCAAGAGAAAAGTCATACATAAAATCAACACAAGATATATGTGGAAAACCCTCCAAGAGGTAAAAAACCCATAAAGATTATTTATATTATGAGAAACTAACAAGTACCTAATACAATCTTTCTTCCTCTCACTTCTTCTCAATCAATCTTCACATAATATGGAAATGTGTTCTCTACATTTCCTAATTTGTCTCAACTCTCCTTTTTTCCATTGCATTTTAAAATAAAAAATCTTTATTATATAGGCAATGTAATCTAACCATTATAATGTGACCTTTTCCAACCACCACATTAATGGATCCAACCTCTCCATAGGTCATTTAATATATTTTATTATTTATTTACATGAGGATAAACTCATGATAAATAATAAATTATATTATTAATTAACCAATGTAATTTAATTTATTAAGGGTACATAAATAACACCACTTAACCATTCATTATTCCAATAAAAATTGATGATTAAAGAAGAATGGGTGTCTAGGACAGACACTGAGTAAAAATAGTCATTTAGTGAGACAACTAAAATGTATAAAAAAGATGAATGAATGACTAAATAAAGTATTCAACTTGGAGAAAATAAGATATTGATTTAATTTGAGGAGGTTGATCAAGGATATGATAGCTCGGTGGCCACAAAGTTATTGTCAAATAAAAATGTATATGTAGATGCAGAGTCAAAATTATAAACCTCAAGATAGGGGCCATCATCCACTAAACCCCCATGCTCTCCATCTCAACCTATAATAGTGATAATTGCAATAACTATTGACCTAGATATATCCCTTATCATATTTTAAGTATAATAATCCCTCATTATTTGATAGCTTCCTTAATTGTTACTAATATAATTAGTGTATAAGATACTACTCATTTTGTAATTTTTTCAAATAAAATAAATAAGCCTTAGATAGTTACAATGATAATTTTGTCCACTATAGCCAAATTTTGTACGATGGGTCCTCTTGATAATGTTATTACTATGAGGGTTGCATATACGTTAGTCACAGGTTACTTTCAAAATTTACATATCACCCTAATGACCTATCCATTATTTAGTGGAACCAATCCTCAATATTTAACAACATCAGTGGGCCTACATTTTAAAATCCTCATGTCCACCTCCATTTTTTTGTAAAAGAGATGCCCCTCAGGTTGTCTACATGATTAGGAATTCCCATTGGCTAAACTACTTAGATAGATTCCCCTAAAATTTTAGTGCATAAGGCAGCTAAGAAAGATAAATACATCATTGATACAACAACACATAATTATTTTACTAGATTCAATAAGGATATACCTCCTTTTCCTACATTAGGGACATATTCTCCCATGATGATAAATCCTCTAGGTAAATCTTCTTCCATTCATATGTTTATAGAGTAAGCAAAGTAGTGAGTTGTATTGAGCATTCCTCCATGGATTAAATAACTTCAATAAGAAGAAGCAAAACTATAGAACCTAGTAATTGTTAAGCAACCAATAGGTAGGTTTCAATTTAATATACAAAATAATAGCTTGAGTAAGGTTTTAAAAAAAATTGTGGTTGTAGAAGGATAACAAGTCAAGTTAGAATAAAGAGAAGACATATTCTCTTTGACAAAGAGAAGAAAATTAAATCATTCTAACTGAAATAGATACAAGGAGGATATTTACAATTTTGTGGATGCTATAGTTAGAGTAATCAAATAAATGTTATATAGATATGACCAATATATTCAAAGGTCACAAGAAATGAAAATCATTTAGAATCCTAAGAAATAATATATAATTGATAGGGAAAGTCAAAAAGATATATGACACCATTAATTTTAATAAGGTATGTTAAGACTACATCCCATCCTAAGTGGGGGAACATAATTCAATTGTTTAATAAAATGAAGGATATAGAGGGTAACCTTAACTTCTTAATCTAAGTGACCACAAATAAGGAGTATGCCAATTTAAACCTAATAAAAATAAAAATAAATGTATGGGCCTAGAATTACATTGCTACCAAGAGAGATTGCTTGATTGTCTAGCATCAAGATATGTGAACTCTAGTGCAACAATTTATGAGAGAGAGAGAGAGAGAGAGAGAGAGAGAGAGAGAGAGAGAGAGAGAGAGAGAGAGAGAGAAAATGCAGTCTCTATTTTGAAATATATGAGAGTCACTATGGTAATCACTCTTCTTGGTAAATTAGTTCATTTTTTCACTTGAATCTTACACCCGTTCACTCAATTAATGATTCAACTATAATAATGGGATCATCCCCAAGGTGTGGGACCTTGGATCCTTTGGATGAACCTCTGAATAAGGTTAGATTCCTTCTTAAGCTACATGCATTTGATAAAATATCAGTTTAAGTTATAAAATAATGTTAAAATTGACATAATTACAACTAATTCTATGTTTTCATCAGGGAAAAGGGAGTATAAATAACTAAAACTCATAAAAATGGTGATACACCAATTCTAGAGAGCTACTCAAATCATTCTAACATCATATTAAATCCTTAGAACTGATGGGAAATCACACATTACAAAACATGTAAATTTATCAACCTTTGCATAAGTAATTTGCATGAAAGTAGTAATGTACATGACATAAAACCTACAAGGAGAGTGTAAATATGATAGGACAAAAACATAAGGGAAGGAAACATCCACAATGAGAAGAGTTTTGACATACCAAAGAGAGGGCTCCTAAAAAAGTCTTTTTCAACCCTATATAATAAATAGAGGTGAGAGAGAAGAGGATAGCACAAGACCTTATAAATGTTATCACTACTCAATTAATCAACCTATACAAGAAAAGAGACATAAAATATAAGCATTAAGTCTTTTATAACACACTAGGCCTACCTCATCAATATCTCCAAGGAAGGTTGATGTATTAGTGGAAGAGGAGGCTCTTCTTTTTATCTATTTGTCCTTTTAAAGGATCGTATATAATGGATATGTTTCTTCAATATTTCTACATTCTTGTAAATTTTTTCCCTTCTATCTTTATATCCTTAACTTTCCCCTCTCCTCCTTTCATGCATACATGCTAGACATAATGTAGCTAAAGTTTGACTTGCTTCCTTAAACACCATTCTTATTGAATCCTTGGCCTTAAAATATACTTCCTATGCCCATTTAGACCTTTGTGTTGAATTTACATGACTTTCACTCCATAGAAGGAGTTACACATTTATAGGAATAATTTTACACATTTATAGGAGTTTCAAATGTCTATATACCTCCCTCATGCTATCTATGACATTTATTTCTTTCATAGGTGTGATAGATAGGTTGTATAAGCATATATTGATTGAAATTTGCCTTGAATTTCATGTGAAGGTCTCTTGGAGAGGTTGAGAACCCTATATTTTCATGTTTGAAGCTGCTTGAAATATCTTAACGTTGTAACTCTACCAGGTGACTAGTTAGAAACTTGTAAGATATGGTGAAAGCCTATAGTTAGGTCTAAAGATCATGAAAACCTTTTAATAACCTTGATATATATCTGTAGATACCTCCAAGTCATGCTATATAACTTTTTATTCACAATTTATGATCTCTAAAACAATAATGATTTAACTCAAGATCTCACTCCTAAGCCTTATGAATCATCATTGAGACCTTAAATATGTTCAAAATTTGGAAAAAGTCACCAAAGCCTCCAATGACATCTGAAGGTATGTTTGTGACCATTTATAAGCTTTGATTATGCTTGAAAGGATCATGAAATATGTTTTATATTCTTAGTATTATCATGAACACTTTTAAAAACTTGTTAAAAAACTTAAAACTCTATCAATTAGTGTTACACCCTGTAGGTACCTTTGAATCATGCATAGAGTGGTGAAAATCATGGTATTGTATCAACAAGGCCATGACATACCATGTAATAAGTCTCCAAGCCTATTAGAGGTTGATTTTAAAGTTTAGATCAGCTTACTCCATGCAAATGTCTTTCCACGAGATCTAAAATTCTTACCTTATCAAGGGGATACTCATGACCTTGTTATAGACCTATGTGAATCTATTGAGGACTAATAATCTTTACCTTTTCATAGAAACTCTTATTAAAAGTCTAAAACAATTAACCTTATTAACTCTACTGATAACTTTTCATGCTTTACAATCTCCTAGTCTTCTAGCCCTACAAGCTCCATCACCTCACCTTAAAAACCTAAATAAGGTCTTGGGGTGATTAAAAGTATGTTTGAAACTTTTTTCCAAGACCTATACCTCTATGTAACCTTGCAGTAAGGTATACAAGCATGTGTTATCATGTTAGAACCCTAAACCCTACACTATCAGACTTACAAGAAGGATTTATAATATCCAAACCCTCTATCTTAGCATATATTATCAAAACTCTTAAAAGACCCTAGACAATGACTACTATGATCAACCTAAGTCCAAAAATAAACACTATAGACCTAAAGGTTTCATCACCATTTTTGGATCTCATCTTGAAAACATGTTTACAAACTTTAGAATTCTTACTCCTAATAATACTTAAATTTATCATCTCATGAGTAATGTCTTTTAAACCTTAGAGCTTGAGTGTATACCTAGCATTGTTCACCACTTCCTTTAATGTTTATAAATTTACTCTAGGGATATATTCATGCCTTGGTGATCTTGAAACCTTGTAACTATCATGCATACCTTAATGCTTATTTACTAATCTATTAATATGGTTATGGATCCTTTATGAAAAGTTGCAAGCCTATAAGTGAGTGTTTGAAGCCTACAGCATATCATGAACCTTCTTAGCCATGAAATATATTATAAATTATACACAACCATGCCTCAAACTTATGATGTTTTATCTCTATATGTCCATAGGAACCTTATGAGGCTTGATACCAATGTTGAAGGTTGCATCATAGTTGATAATCTTGGTGAGTCATAGAACCACCTCATAGATTTGAAATCCTAGCCATAAGAGAATATGGGAGTTTAATTCTAATATTGAAGAGCATGACCCTAATTGCAATCTTAAAATATCTTGGATAGTTCTTGTAAATTTTGAAACAATGTTAGGATAGTCTTTAAGGATCTTTAACTCCTATGGAGGTCATGCAAAGAGGTTTGTTTAAGTTTTACAACATTAAAACTCTTGATCATAGTCCTAGGCCTATGTAACCCATTTGAATTTTTTGGGGACCATGAATACTTCATATACAAGCCTATATAATTCCTAAGGTCTTTGAGAATGTTTATGTAACCATTTATATGCTTTGAATTCCTTTAAATGTTTACAAATTTTAATTCCTCGAGTTAGGGTTTTATTAAGGTTTTAAACTTATCTGTAATCTTCTTGATGAAATAGTGTGTTTCTCTCCTTCAAAATAAATTTAAGCATTAATATTAAAATTCTCAAAAAACTTTATAATTCTCTCTAGGAATTGATTATATCCATGCATCTATAGAACAAAGATAATATGTGACTATTTTTAAAAAAAATGTTGCAAATTTTCATTATTTAATTTGCAAGCTTGTAAGAAGTTTTTCAAGGCTTTAAACCCATCAATGGATGAAATTTTTGACCTTTTTCAACATTAACCCTTGTTATTTAGGTTTTAAACCATTAACGTATGGTTATATAAACCCTCATTTCCTATGGAAGTTTTGAAACTTAGGTTCAGACTTATCTTCTTCCTTGTATACAATAGAAACTTAATATTCCTTCACCTTACATGCTTGAAAATGTTATTGTATGATATTTAGGATCTTCTTGTATATATTTTTTACCCTAAAAACTCATAATAATTTTAAATCCTTGAAACCTTCCAAATCTGATGTCATGGTCATAGGGTTTAAGATTAGTTTTTAATTAAGTTTGTAGACGTGCATATGGATTTTCATGATTCAAACATTTTCACAAAGATTGTAAATCACCATGAGATGATTAAATAATTTACAAAGCTTCTCCATCATCTTGGGATTATCATGCATAAGGAGAATAGTGAAAAAATATGGTTTATTTTTCTTATGAACCTTGTAAAACATGGTTTTGGCTTGCTCATAGACTACCACTTATATTTTTGGTTTGTCTCCCCATATGCAAACCTCATTTTGATTCTCTAAAAATACCTTGAAATAATATGAATGAACTTGAAGGATTTAAAAATCTTAAACATGTTTAACATCTCTAAGTTCTTCAATACAATCTCATGAATTCTCTAAATATGACTACAATCTCTTAGAATACTGAAGACTACCCTGAACAAGAGCTTAAAGATTAGTAACAAGATTGATCATGGTCTAAATGCACTCTTCCTACATTGGGAGATGAATAAGTCCACCAAGAGGTAGGAGTGGAGGGAAAACAAAGTCAAATATGCCATTTTAACAAGGAGTATGTACTTAGGATTTTGAGTAATAGTTATAAACCTCTAAATGATATTAAGAATGAGTTTTAGACATTTCATCCCATTTATGATGTTATGAGTGTTTTTATAGATATATTTTTTATCTATCTCACATTTAAAATTAATTTAATAAGCCTTTTCAAGGGTAATGTTAACCTATGACCCCATAAATGATCATCAAATCTCAAGTAAAGGAGTAAAATTCTTAAGGAACCTCAATGGCTCTAAACATACCTATCCTAAGGCCAACATAGTCATCATGAAATTTCTTCTAAGACCCTACTCAATTGGTTTTAGCAAAGGATGTGATTTAGCTATCAATTGGTTTGAGTACATAGGTGTAGTTGACCTCCTTCATATCAGATTAGTCAATGTTGTCTCAAAGGGAGGGTGTTACTTCCTCAATGTGCTCAATTAGTTGTTAGAGCTTGAGTTTGGTTTCCTCAAGATCTTTCTCTATGTCACTATAAAATTTCCTCTAGTTGATGGTGCAAACATCATTGATGATGTTTTTATGTAGCATGGAGGTTTCCATCTTGATCAAAGTGTTGGCTGAGCACATGGGGTTCATGTAATGGGGGTTTAATAGATGGTAGCAATGGCCTTCTTCTAGATTATTGGCATGTTAAATGGCCTTTGTAATGACCTCAAACTCTAGCTCATTCATGTAGCAATCCATGGCCTAAGAAACTTGGTGATGCGTAAGGGTTGTGGTTGTTCTTGGAGGAATGCACTTCATTATGTATAAGTCATCATCCTCTTTGAACCCCATCTACACTTTTTCATGGTTTCCAGGCTCAACCTCTACTTTTTTCTTGAGCTTTTCTTCTTCACTAGCATTGGTGCCAGTCCTTGTTTCTTTAACTCTCTCATCTTCTTCTTTGCTAGTGATGGTGCTAGTCCCTATTTCTTCCATGATCTCTTCTTCTTACTCTCTTTCCTCTCCTATGCTAGTCTCATCATTTCATTATTATTTTGGGGTTCTTTGGTGGAATTTTCCCCCTCATATTATTTTTTCTGTGTTTCCACTTCCTCTGCTTATTTTTTTAAGGCACTAGCATCACCCTTTTACTCCTCAAGCACCCCCTCAAAGTTGGGGCACACCTTCTATGCAACTTATTATGTTGTTTGGGTATCAATGCCAAGTGTTACCTTGGATTATTCTCCCATGGGATTCACACTAGTGAAACCCTTCTTTCTTTCTCGCTCCTTCAGCATGCATGCCTTTTCCTCTTGGGCCACTTTAAATTCTTATTCCTTCTTCTAGGCACATTTTGCCTATGCCTTCTCTATCCTTTCATATTTCTTGGTCTTTCCTTCCTCAAAATTTCTTTACACTAATTTTGAAACATACTTTTCTTCCCTCTTTTTAACTTCTTCAACCTTTAGTTAGTCAATATCACCTTGAGTTAGGCCTGAGGCCCTCAACTCCTTATGCCTCTGGTATAAGGTGAGTACTACATTGATATGGCCTTGGTTCAGGCTCATTTCTCTCCATTTATTTAATATCTCTTCATGTTTTTTTCCTATACTAGATGGAGTTGTTTATTTAGGCACTTCACCTACTTTACTAATCTCTTCTTTATATATCCTACATGCTGCTTCACTTTTCTACTCCTCTACCTCCACCATTTAGATGACCTCAGTGGGTACCCCTACCTTGGACATATCCTCTTTTTAATCCCTTAATTACCATGCCTTTTGGTATCAACCTCAGAGGATCCAAGTCTCCTCATCCTACACCTTGATTTTTCTAGTTGCGTATGTGGAGGTGAAGGGGATTGCTCACTAGGGGAGAATTCTACATCATCAGGCATAATGTAGGTACCTTATCCCCACTCTTCCTCTTTTGATTCCTCTTCTAACATGTCTTCTTTAGACATAGGGGAATGGGCCTTCTCTTTCTTTTTCCCCTTTGGGCTTGTGAGGGCTTGAGATGCAAAGTGCATGTGCTTCTAGTCTGATTTTGTCACTAAGGCTTCCCCTTTTGAATCTATATTTAGCTTCAGCCTCTCCTCAATCTCTTCTAGCATCTCTCCCCTCTTCTTTTAAGTTATATTATTAATTTTTGGGGGCACAGGGGTTCCTTCCTTCCCAATTATAATTGGAACATCTCTTCATTTTTTGACACTAGACCCCAGACTATAGTCTATGGATGAAGTTGAGGATCATTACCTCCTACATAGGATCGATATCCATCTAATATAAGACATCTTATTCATTTTTTATCATGATTCCATCCATGTAAGGGAATTTATACCTCATTCATTATATTTTTTCATCCAACCCTCTGACTAGAATGTCAAAGATCTGCATGTTAGGGATTATGTTGAGTGCATCCTAGAAGAACATAGTCAAGAAGGTGAAGGGAAGCTTCAACCATCCTAACTTCTTCCTATCCTTGAGTGCTACATGAATGATTTAGTAGTGTTTCATGATGGTAAAGTCACCATTCCAAACACATTGATTGGGGGCCCTTGTGGGATGCACCACTCTAATTCAAAGGCCTCTATGTATTACTCATACCAGTTTGGTATGTGAGCCCTATACTTGTCACTAAAGGCCATAGACCTGGTGAAGTCCTTGTATTTTTGTGTCAAGATTTTGTGTTATTTTGATAATACCCATAAGTTATGTTTTCCACTATTGGGGATCTTGATTTCTTTCATGATTATCAAGATGAGGATGGAGCTCCATCTAAAAATCCCCTTCATGCTATGGAACTCTAGTGCATTCTTGGTCATTTTTGTGGTAATGAACTATGCCATGTTGAAATTTAACCTTGCACCATGTGATAGGATAAGTAGAGGTATGCCTTAGACACATCAATCCATCTCCCTCCTAGGCATAATTTTGAGCTCACTAGTCATGCCACTACCCTTATGCCCAGGTCTTCACACCTAATGATGGGGAAATTTTATCCCCCCTAAAAGTAATTGATGAAATTTATGATTTTCTCCACCTCTTTATCATCTCCCATCAGATTATGGATGTATCTTCTATATTTTGGTAGTCTAGTTATATTATTGATTAGGTGTGTATATATCTTCATGCATCACCTTATGAAGTACACATGGTCTTCATGTATGCATGAGAGGAAGAATGAAAAAGGTTCTTCAAGATTTATAAAACAAGGCAACTAATAGAGTTTAGTTGCACCTAAATCCTTCAATATATCTATTATTAAGATGTTAAAGATTGCATCTCTCTCTGGGGTCTTGCACCCAGTATCCACCATCCAATCTTAAATCAAATCTTGAAAGTAACTTGACATCTGGTGGTTGTAATCCAATAGCTGACATACATGTGTAAATGAGTGCTAAGGTTCACCCACTAACATTTTGGGTGGGAATTTCATGTATTGGTAGGATATCTTAGTTAGTGCCTCAGCTTCCACTATAGTAATGTTGACTACTTCTACTTCTTATGACCTTATCTTAGTGGTAGTTGCTTCCTCTACTATTTGCACCCTCTTGGGTTTGAGTCATGTCTGTTCATATCTTGACACTTTCTACTTCTTCGTAATTCTAAATCTACTAGAATTGAAATGTGGGAGGTGTGGTTTATTGAAATCCCTAATTTTGGTTTGGCACAAGTTGTCTACCTGAGCTTCTCTAGCCATTAATGATAGCCTAGTGTCTATTATAGTTTTGTTGCACCACTTTACTATTGATGCACTTTATGCTATAGTTCATTTCACCTATCCCTCAATTGATGCACTATCTTCTCTATGGGGATTCACTCTCTTAGGATCATTTAGCTATGGTTCTTCATCAATTTTGTATAAGGTTTTAACAATATTCATTCACCATTAACCCTATTTATAGCTTGATATGTCAACCACCATAATTAATGCCACCATCTGGACTTGACTATAGGATTTCCTAAGAGATCATTAGATCTTTTAAAATTCCATGTATTATCTATATTAAATGCATATCTTTGTTCTAACATCACATTAAATACTTCTAATGGATTTTTGATGATGTGACATCCTTTTTCAAATGGTCACTTCCTACTTTTCCTAGGTGGACACTAGTTGTCCTCGATGATCTCTTTCTACACATCTCCTTGGCATGACCCTCACCTCTCTTTTGGTAACTTGGGTACAACACCTCACACATGCATAATTCAGCATCCTCAATTCCACTTCTTATAGTTGTGCTCTTGTTTTATTATGTTCCTTTATCTTGGTCAATTTTTCACACATCATCTTTCCTTAGCCTATCCTACCCCATACAAATTCCTTGCATTCACCCTCTACTGCTTCATACCTCCATATACTTTGTGCAATTCATAATAAGTTCATCTTTTCACTGATCTTGCACTCAACTAATTTGAGAATCTTCTCATCTCATCTTGTGTCCAACATAGTTGAATGTCTTCTCTTACACTGGCCCTCTGGTGGTTTAGTATATTCAAGGGTTTCTCTTACCATTTCACCATGCACCTCTTACATATATGTTTATTTTTTTTGCTAATCTTTGACCCATAGTCTTCACATCCATAACTTATGTGTCTAGCCTCATGCACTGGTGGAAAAAGTGATTGACTCACCTGATTAGATTTATACATAGAGTGGTAAAACATAGGGACCTATATGGCCATCTTGTGCCATAAATTACTAAAAACAATCACATGGTTTGGCTTATGCCAAACCTTATTTCAATTAGCTCAATTAAAACTGACTACTAACCAAAGAGTTAGAGTATCCTTAGCATGAGTGCCACCCTATTATTGGTATGGCTTTAATTGATTGGCATTGAAATTCCCTTGAATCATTTCACTGAATAAGATGCATAGTTTGTATGTACACATTTCTAAAATATGATGGATGACATATGAACCCATACATTAGATCTATAGCTTGCCTAGGTGCCAAAAGTATTTGGAGTCATATAGCAAGACTAAGGCTCCTTTAGTCAGCACCTTGTGCTTGATATGCTTGTTATACAACCTCTTGTGGTGTTCCTTCTTAATTTGATGATCCCACTTGGCCTAGGCACATGTCTCATCCAAGAAATCCAATTCTCCCAACCTTGTGCTCAAAAACTCCTAGTCATTAAGGTGACCAATTCATGTGATGTGTAAATAAGGTATTAAAAACTCTAAGGGTAGAATTTATTCCATGCCAAACACTAGTTGAAATGATTTAGCCTTGTTTAGGTGCTTGTAGGTCATATGGTAAGCCCATAGTACTGCAAAGACATAATCATCCTAGTCCTTATGACCTACATCACATATCTTGGTGAGACACATTATAAAGATGTTATTAAAGGCCTCAGCCATGCTATTGTCTTGGAAATGATATGGGGTGGTCTTGTGGTGCACCACCATGTATTCTATCAGAAGGATGTGCATTATTTCATTGATGAAATGAGTGCCCCTATCACTAGTCAAACTAACCAAGTACCCATATCGATTGATGATGGTTTCCTAGATGAATCATGTAGCTATTTTAACTATGTAGTTTTTGGTTAGCACTATCTTAACCTAATTAGTGAAATAATTAGTTACTATGAGGATATATCTGGACCCTATAAAGTGTGTTGTAGGGGTGATTAAACCTATAAATTTAATGGCCCATTTATCGAATGGAACCTAAGATAGAATAGGGATGAGAGGAATCTTATCCTAATGGTTTATATTTATAATGCACTAGCATATATCACATGCCCATGTGTATTCCTTGGCATCACTAAACAATCATGGCAACCATAACCTTGATTGTAGAATCTTACACATCATTACGTCTCTAGCATAATATCCTCTAGTTATCCCTTCATGTGCTTCCTAAAGGATAGAGTCTCACTCATGTTGTAAAACACACTAACATAAGACTTCATCCCTACTCATCTTGTATATCTCATCCTCAATGAGCTAAAAGGGGGATGCACAAACAACAAGCTACTTCTTCTCCTTAGAAGATAGTGTTTGTGGCACTAGCGCTGAGGATAGGAAAGTGGTAATCTTTGTTATGTCTTCAAGAACATGATGAACCTAGTACAGCTATGCATTTGTCATATCATACTCAATTAGCATCATCACATCACCAAAATTGATATGAGATAATTAGTCTAGCCCCAAATTCTACTTTCTATATTTAACCATGATTGAAAATTGAAACTCTTGGAAGAAGTCAACCCATCTAAAAATGCACCCATGCAAAATAGGTTTATTCAAAAGGTATATAAAAACCTAATATCAGTGAAGAAAGCAAATGGTTTTACTATCATATATTGTCTAAACTTTTTTTGGGAATATACCATTGCCAAAATGTCATGCTCAATGGTGGTATAGTTCTGCTTGGCTTGTATCAAATTTATACATGTGAAGGAAATGAGGTGGTCCATGTTACCTTCACCTGGTTGTGCCAAAATGGCACTGATGACTAATCCTAACACATTGATGTGGAAATGAAAAAGATTCAACTAGTTAAGAAACTAAAGTATCAACACACTTGCCAATTTTAGCTTCAAAGTGTCAAATGCCTCTTATTGTAGCTCACCCTAATAGAATGGGCAATCCTTGCACACGAGTTCCTTGAAAGGCATGATGATTTCTTCATAGACCCTTATGAACTTCCTATAGTATCCATAATGGCCTAAGAAGGCATGAAAATCCTTCTACATGGAATCTTTGGATGATTATTGCAATCTTCACTAGATCAATAAGAAATCTATCCTTCTAGATGATGTGCCTGAGTAGTGTGCCAAACATGGTGGTGAAGATGTAATTATTTAGATTCAATTATATCTATAACTCTCTACACCTTTTCAACATAAGGAATAGGTTGTCATTATGGTCCCTTATAAGACTATACATGGTCCAATCATCTAGATATACTTGGAGGAGCTTGTGGATGAAGTCTTTTAAAATGGTGATTACAACTCTAGAGAATATGGCTAGGGAATTATTTATCCCAAAGGGAATAACATTGTAAGAAAAACAATCCCATTTAGTCATAAAGGTGGTTTTGAGCCTATCTTATTCCTCTATCTTCACCTAATGGTAACCTAAGAACCCATCAGTGAAAGTGTAGATTTCACAACCTATAACCCCATCTATGACTTCATCAATGAATGGTGTTTGGAAAGGGTCATTGATGCAAGTGGAATTCAACATCCAATAATTGACATAGATTCATATGTACCCATATTTATTGATGTTGATGACCATCAGACCTACCCACTCTAATTCTTACACTAGGTAAATGACACCAGTGACTAACATTCCATCGACCACCACTTTCACCTTAGCACTGAGATTGGGGTTCATCTGATAAGGGTGCTTCTTAACTAGTCTTGTGTCATCTACTAGTTTAATTCTCATCTTTCCTAATGAAGGGTGGGTACTCTTCATTTCCTTGTATTTGTAAGAGAAGAGATCCTAAAATTCCCTTAGGAGATCGATGATGCATGTGATCTCCACGTTAGACTAGTATGTACTTATGGTGGCCAACTTGGGCTCACCTTCATCATTGATGTCTACTTGGGTGGCCTTGAGGGGTACATGAGAGGGTTCATTTCTTTCCTAGTGTGAGTCTTCAACCTACCTCATTCCCTCTATTGTCTCCACCTAGAGGTGTATTGGGTCTTCATCATTTGGAGAGTTGTCATCAATGAGGTGTATGATCTTTTACTTACCTACCAGGGCCCTCTAATTGTGTTCTTTCCAAGTCTCATTCTATTCTTCACTAAATTCATTATGGAGAATTGTTTCTTTAAAGAAAGTTAAAAGTGCTATTACATTCTCTTTTAACATCTCTTTTAAGTGCTTCTATAAGATAGTTGTGTCCTCAAACATAACTCAGTGGATAACTTGTATTGGCTCTATTAGTTCAAGGTTTTATGTAGAGAAGGAAAAAGTGTGCACAGACTTCTCCTTCAAAACATCCCAATTTCCTATTTCTTATCACATCTCATTCATGATGTACCATGCTCATGCCCATGTCTTCAGAGTTATATAGAATGAATGCACCCACAAGCCTTGTGGCACATTTTCTCTACAAATCACCCAAATTTCTTCTCAAAGCTAGATGTGTGCAATGGGGTTGAAATTGCCATCGAAGGGAGGTATGTCTAGATCCTCATTACTTCTACCAAATCTAGTGTACATGGTTTCTTTCACATCCTACCAAATGGGTAATTTAGGTTTCTATGTGGCCCACTAGTGCATTGTAGTAATTTTTAGTGTGTACACCAATACACCTAATTGATCAATTTCCTTTGGGATGTAAGCCTCAATATCTTATACATACCTCTCAATAGGCTAGATTACTTCATACTTAGGGAGTGATACAAGATTTACCTTATCAAGCTAGAGAACTCTCTTTCCTATCTCCTTATTATGAGTAGTCAACTTCTTCTATGGTCACATAATTCTTACCAAGCCTATCCCAAATATTATAGATCTAGCTTTGTGAACTAAGTGGATTTACATCTAGTAACCTCATAGGCTTCTTGAACCCAATGTTCACAAGCTACATCCATTGTATCTAAGGTTTATTGGCCATCTTCCCAAGTGAGCACCCCTTACTAACTAAGATTGAGAGTCTTAGTGCTTTGCATTGTGATACTATAAATGTGGTTGACCTCATCCTCTAGGTTAACACTTTCAACATAAGGTTTCCCTTGCTCACCTAAAAGAGGAATCAACACCCTTTCCTTGCCATTTTTTAAGGTCATATAATGCATTTTAAAGTGCATATCGACATTGTTTGCATAACACCATGACCTTCAAAAGAGTTCCAGGTAGTTGTCCTCCTCTGCTAGCTCTATGACCTCAAAGTCAACTTGGAACTTGATGCCCATGATGTCTATAGTGGCACCATTCAAGATCCCTATGGACTATGCTCAAGTCTTATTTATCATGAATAACATGTGTGGTGATGGTTTCAAAGGTGGCCTCCCCATCTTCTCCTAGGCATTTTTGGTTAGGATTTTAACCTATATGCCTATGTTAAATAGTACTTCACAAATAGACCACCCATTGATGGTGGAATATATTAGAAATTCTTGGTCATACTTGGGGTTTTGAGTATGCCTCACTTCTCACATTTGCCTTATATGCAGTGTTATAATCTCTATTACTTGGGGGATGGCTTCCCACATTAGTAATTTCTATACATGCCTCAGAAGCAAGTCTTTTAGTAGGGATAGTACCCATTCTATACATAAGAGGCATAAGATCTCAGTCAACTCCTAGACCTCAACCTCCTACTAGTCTTGCTTTCTACATGTCATGGTGGCCTATGCCTCTAAGTCTTTTGCCAACTAGATTTTGTCCTACTGGTCTTGTATCATGGTCAATACTTACTGTAGGATGTCCTTTTTCCATGCAAGATTAGGATATGACACTAAATTTGGATTTAGCCATGTCATGAACTCAATGTATCTTGAATCATCATCTTCTAGGTGTAGGTCTTAGTTTGGTATAGAATGTGGTTAAGTGGTACACCTAGTCTACATCATGATCTACACCTATAGAGGCACTTTGGGAGTTTATTCTAGCTTGGGTTCCCATCTACCTTCCTTGGACTCATGTCACACCATAGCATCTCCTCTATCCATGTTATGCCAGCCCTGCATTAACTTATTATAGATATTTGGGTGGTCTTTGACTGCATGTGGGCCTCAATAGTACTCACATGTTGGGTGAGTTGGGTATTCACACTGATAATGCTCAATTGACCCACACTTATAACAATATCATGGTTGGAATATCCCTACACCACATCCACCTCCTTATCCATGCACCCCTCTTTGATTGTCATACCCCATGTTATTCTAGCCATAGCCCTCATTCCCTTAACCTACCTAGCCACCACTTGTAGTCATGGCTTTCCTTATGCCTCTCTCTATGTTTTGGCACATCTCATCAATGAATATATAGTCTACCATTATGTGTGTAGACATCACACAACTTACAGTAAACTATAGTATTTACTTGACTAGTGTACTACAATAGGGGATAATTTTAGAAGTCATTTACTCTATGGAAAACCTAATAGTTGGGGAGTATTGCATAGATATTCCTACACAGGTAATTATTCTTGTTGTTCCCCTCTATCTCATAGTTAACTCACCACAACCCAATATGAGAATCATGTGCCTATCTAGTAGTAAGATTTTGTAATTGAGAAGCCATCGATACAATATACACTTCCATGAAGGGACTAATCTTAATGTCAATTCTTCCTACCACCTTGGCCCAAAGTGTGGCTTCAAGTGTTTCATAGGGTTCTATGAATGTCTTCATGGATAGTGGCCTTCAAAATGGCACCAACATGCCCCCAACAAGCCATTTGTATGCTAGGAGGGGTGGAGATCATAAGGAAGATTAGAGAGGAACCCTTGATTGATCTTCTTGAGCACTATGATGCTCTATTGTTTGAACTCAAGAATGTCAAACTCCTTTAGGAACACTTCCTTCAACACATCATAGTCAACCATATCTTAGTTTAGGTCAAAATTCCAATATCAAGTATGAGCATGATCTAGCAGGGTTTTCAAGAACTATGTTACCTTGCACTTAGGCCGAGTAATGCCTTGAGCATACCACTGCAACTCACTTTTCATCACATGTTCCATAGTGTTTTTAACTTAGTGATACTTAGGTAGATGCATGTCCATCTCATAGTATATCTACTATGGTATTGGCATGGGATTCTATGTGCCTGACCTCCTTCTATCTATGTAGAGGGAAATCCTCTAATGCCCTGACTAGTAGGGTTAAGCATTGACCCTAATGGAGTAGGTTGTAACATAGAGCTTCAAAGTGTAGCACTACCCACCGATAATATTGTAACACTTATTATGATCTATTTTTTGGTTGACATGGCTGACATTCATTGCATGGGAATATTTTCACTTGTGTTTATGGTACTTAGACTAGCACCTACTTGGTCAATCATACCATTATTCAGCTCCTTATATGAGATCACTTGTTTAATCACAAATCCATGATCCAAAATTTTGGTCTAATAATAGTCTATTATAGTAATAGGTTGAGTTACCTTTATTCTATTTTCAAAGGGTGAATCCAACACATGGGCTTTCATTTTAGATTCAAAGGGGGTAGGTGCCTTTAGTATATCCTTAGGTACCTTATCTTTTAGGGACTCACTACATCTCACACCCATCTATGAAATCTAACCACTTGTTTCTTCCTCCATCTCATTGTGCTATGGTCTTCCAAAATATCCTTCCCCATGCCCTTCCTACTCACTACAGGTCCTCTCAGTACTTCTAAGTTCTATGTATTCCATCAACCTTCATCTATGCTTATTATAGTTTAGCCTCTAAAGCTCTTAGGTATCAAGTTCATGTTCTTCTTTCATGGCACCTTTTCTACACTTGCCCCTTCTCCCCCTTGCACTTACCCATATGCACAAACACTTTTAGCCTTCCATCTTCATGGTCTCTATCCTGTAATTGACCATGAGCTTCTTTATCTTGGTGTGGATTCCTTTGATGAATGTTCCCCTTGGTTCTCAAATAAATTCATGCTCTGCTTCTTTTGGGCATGAAAAGGTTGACACTATGAACTCCAACATGTAACTATTCAAAGCACCATCCCACCACATGTCTACAGTGCACGTACACACTTCATCCAAGATTTTTAGGCTCTCTACATGCTCTATGGTCCACTCAACGTGTGGTCCATAACTTTTTTGTCTAGTATCAACATATGCAACCAACCATTTATATGTGTGCTCAGGTAGCTCATAGAAGAACGCTTTTTATAATGGGTCATTTAGATAAGTCTTCACCCATCTCTATGGCTTATCTCTTTCACACGTGAGATGCTTATACATGAAGACATCTTCAACTTTTTCTAGCCAGTGCTTGACATTCTCAAGTGATAGTCAGCGAATTATTCTACTACAACATCTTAACAATGTAGTTCAACACGTGTTGGCAATGAAATTAAGATGTTGTAGTTAAGTTTTCACTTAAGTATGCATGAATCTCATTCATGTATGTAACTTTAGTTATCATGGATTTCTAGGGTTATGGGAGTTAGACATAAGGGGAGTAGGTTTTGGCATATAACATTTAAAGACACTGGCATGCTATCATCAATTTCACATAAGTCACAAACCTTATGCACTCACCTAAAGTATGAAAACAAGAGGATCAGGTCCATATTGGGGTAGTTATATCATGGTGTAGACAAGGTTTATGTAGGGTGTAATGGTTTAGGAGGTTCACTAGGTCTCTAGTGTAGAGGCTCAAAAGGATAGGTTCATTGATGAATGATTAAATAAAGGGGATAGACATGGGGATGTCTATTCATCCTAAGTTTTCCCTTTAGCATTGGTTCTAGTGCAAGGGTCTTCATAGTGCATAAGAGGTGTAAGTGGTGTAGAGGCACCACTTACTACCAAGGTGGAGTCCTAGTTCATCAACATTCTATGTGGGGAAATAACTTCAAAACTCAACTAATCTATAATAGACCAACATATAACAATAGTAATATATATTTATCCATTACTATCTTGTTTCTATTATAATAACCAGTAGTAGCCTTCACTGATCAATCATAATTTTACTAAGGCCAGAGGTTCATAGATGAGCATGGCTTACATTCTCTACATAGCACTCAAGGCTTCATCCTCTTATAATTATTGAATTTTCTATAGCTTCACTACAAAATAGTCTCTCTCCCTCACTCTTAGAGTCTATCTTATTTTTATAGTTGTTGGCCACTCCTCTTGTTGATTAGATAGGCACATGTCAAATGGTGTGTAGTTGAGAGCTTGTCAGCTCCATTACTCCATAAAGGACATTCAAGGCATGTGCTAGGTACCAGGCTATCAGATGGGGCTATATGCCTACCTACTCCACTAATATCTCCATACTCCTTGAGCATTTTACTATAGCATGTAGGATTAGGTAGTTATGCTTCAAGACTCATGATGTTATACAACCATTGGCCAACTGGCTCAAAGATTTTAAGAGTCTATCTAATTAGTGCCAAAGTGTGTAAAAAGGGTCCTTTTATTCT